>JBCEWB010358812.1:0-21237 GCA_039654565.1 Peronia peronii
CCCCCCCCCCCCCCCCCCCCCCCCCCCCCCCCCCCCCCCCCCCCCCCCCCCCCCCCCCCCCCCCCCCCCCGAAACAACCCAGATATACCCAATCAGAGAAAAAGATACTGACACTTGGAATAGTCCTGTTCAGAAGTATTTGGAATTATTTTTTAAACTGTCTTGCAACAGGGGAGCAACTGACACTGGAATCACCCAAAATAAATACTGTTTGATTTTTCTAAAAGGAGGGGGTGGGGAGGGGGGTAGGAGGGGGTGGATGGGAAGTCTGCCCCATGCCTTTTTGAAAACGCTCGACTTAGTCTTTACGTAAAAACAATTGTCTGCAGATGCTACAGGTTTGTTTTTTTTAAAAGACACTTCTTCCAACAGTGAAGTACATACTGTCCTCTATAAAAGATGTAACATCAAGCTACAGCTAAATTACAAATATTTTTTTTGTTTGAATATACTTGTGCAATCTTTTTTTTTTTCAGACTAAAATAAAAGTGTATGCCGTGTTTTGAACTAACAGGATATATCAATTACTCAATTTCGGCCAAAAATGGACATGTTGTCTTTTAAAACTAAACTCCAGAGATATAAACACACAAAGGGGAGCTAATCTGGATTTAAAGAACTGTTTTCAAAACAAAAAAAAGTCTGACAAGTAGTTTTCATCTTCTTCGTTGCGACAATCTGGATTTTTGAAGTGATGAAAGTGAATGTCTTCCTTATTCTCTGAGACACTGAAACAAGATCCAGATTGTCATTTAGAATTTACAAGCCAATATGCATTTCTTCAATTTCGAAGAGAAATGCAAACTTCTGTGACCCCCCAAAACACACACACACACAGTCCCCGTTGGAAAGGGGGAGGGGGGAATAACGTCATGGTGATACATGTATCAATAAATCCAGACAAGAAAGGTAAACCCTGGCGACATTTCAGATCATAGCAATAAAGCATTCCGTGCATATAGTTAAAGCAGCAGACGAAGGGAGTGATCTTAACTTCACACGCCTTCCAAGATATACAGATAATGAGTTCAAACAACACAGAGTACAAGAAAAATAAGGCGTGAACTTTAAAGCCTTAATGTAATTTGTGTGTCGTGGCGTCACTTTGTCAGAACCAAGGTTTTCTCAGTTTCAGGGATCACAGCTAAACTTGGAGGTTATGTTCAATATTGTGAGTGCATTTGCACTGTTGTGATCCATACTGTCATGTTTCTCCTCCTTAGCCCTGGACTTGGTCTCGAGTCACCGGGGCGCCTTCTGATGAGCTGTGCACTAATCATTCTCCAGCTGTCGCGGCTGTGGGCGAGTGCTTATGAACTGAACATGGAGTCTGGTGGTTCATCAGTCTGGTATGTTGTTGTAGTTGCTAGTTTGTCTTTCTCTTACGGAAGGATGAGTTGAGGAAGAGGAGGATGGATAACCAAAAAGACTTAGAACGACGCTGTTCTGACGTCAACATTTTTGTTTGGAACTTCAAACCAACATACTCATACTTTAGACTGCCGTCAACCATGTTCGTCCCACTAATTACTACATGCACTTTACAAAGTATGATTTTCTAGTCTTGCAAGTTTCCACTGTAAGACGATCCACTGCCACGGATCAATTTTTAATATCGTACGTAGGTCAAACAAAATTATATACATATCGATTTCAGAGGATGGGGTGGGAGGAGAGGGAGGGGGAGAAGGAAAGGGGGTGGGGCATGAAAACAATAAATGGTGATAACACGTGTTTACTTAATATCCCAATCTCTCAAAGGTCAAACCGGAAAGCCGGCTTAAGAAACAGCCATGCGTAGTGGTGGTGGAGAGGCGGTGGTTGGGAGTGAGGATGAGGACGTCCGACGGCTCAACGCCCCATAACCGAGAACTGCAGTTGCTGGTGATGGCCGACTCGTCCAGCCTGCAGTCAGCTAGCCTAGCTATGAATGGGTGAGATCAGTAGGCGCTCTAATGAATGAATGGACGGCCAACGGAAACACCGCTAGCTGTAAATAATGAGCGGCCTCCACCTGGCCGGGTCAAGGGTCAAGACTGACCATTCAGCCCGGGAGTACAAGCCAATTGGACAGAGCTGACCTCAGAGGCACAGGGGTTAGAGGTCAACAACTAGTTCGGCTGTACCTCCAATAATGCATGTACATGTACTAGGGATTAAAACAAAGGCGAATTTGTGTGTATGTGTGTGTGTGTGTTGAGGAGGGGGAGGGAAGTGATGCATCAGCTTGCTATCATTCACTGCGTTTGTAATTCGGTGAAGTATCAAAATGGGAGTTTTACTGGTATCACTCTTCATTCTCACACTTTCACCTTTTGCTGTCTTTTATAAGCCTTTCTAATCGACTGTTGCAATGGTTGGTGAGGTAAGATTTAAATATTGTGAGGCTAAGATTTCGCTTTGCATATGGTCCGTCTTTTTTTGTTTTTGTTCTCTCTCAGATTTCAAGGGTTTTCTATTCTACCGATTTCTGATGCTGAATAGCGTTCCAATACCTGCCAGTTTAGTGAGTATCACGACATGCAGAGACAAGACAAAACATACATGAGAAGCCAGACAGGCTTGTATACCTCCCCACCCCCCTTAAAAAGAAACAACATTATATTAATGAAACTCCTAGCCATTTGTAATTTATGTATAACTCAAAACGGCATCGCTGGGAATTTTCATTTCTTTATTGTGCATAAAGCCTTTTTCAGTCCTAAGACAGTAGAACTATCTCGGCTATGCGTGCCCAGTTTGAGGGAACTTTTGCGGATAGAAATTCGGAATTTGGAAATTCTGCCCGGACAGCGGGTCTCCGCCTACTCTTCATCCGATTTTTAACTGCCATGGGATCTTTAACGTATATAATTGTACAGATTGGACCTCCGAACTATTAGCTATTATCCGAGAAGGCTAGATGTCGGGCTTTTCTTCCCAAGAGGCCAGGAGACCCATGAGTCACTGAAAAAATGCAATGCAGACAAGTTCTAAATCTTCCCGTCTCTCAGTAGGATTCGAACCCGCACCTAAGTTTTCGTCGAGGAGAGGACGCCTAATCCCTCGGCCACGGAGCCCTTTCTCACTTGGAACACTGGGCAAGAGAGGAATTTATACACACACTATCTCGCCTCACCACCTCACATTTGTGAATATAACACATGTTGCTGATACTGCCATTATTTTGTAGGCCACTTCTCAGCAAGACTGGTAGATCTTAGTGCTGTAATCCTAATCATTAGGACATTGACTCCATTCCACGACCAATCAATGCGGTAAGACTTCCATCTGTCTGAAAGGGAGTGATCAATTCGTCCAAGTGCTGAGACTGAAGAAAATGCTTGACGGATCAGTTAATGCGCAAACAGAGCTCGGAACTGTCTTCGGGTATAGTCTTTTCCGGGCAAAACAACCGACAGAATAGATGAGGATACTGAAGGAAGTAAGACAGAAAGACACGCAGAAAGAGAGGCAGAACAGCAGAAAGAAAGAGAGAAAGAAACAAAAAAAAAAAGAAAGACAAAAGAAAGAAAGAAAGAAAGAAAGAACGAGAACAAAGACGGAAAGAGAAAGGAGAGTAACTAAAGAAAGGAAAGAAAGAAGGAAAGAAAGAAAAGAAAGAAAGAAAGAAAGAAAAGAAAGAAAGAAAGAAAAGAAAGAAAAAAGAAAGAAGGAACTCCGAAGTGACTGGTGACCAACACTTTGCCGAGCTGAGCGAGAGAATGTGCTGGCGCTGTGAACTTATCTGTTTGTTTTGCAGTTATCCCTGGAATTAGCTCTGACTCGCTTAGACTGTACCGCGTTGATAATTGCCTTACTCATCGGCAACTCAGAAACTTGGTCAGAGCTCCGTCCCACGAATATTTTCGCACATGACGGAATCACAAATCTGGGCAACTGATACTAATACGGCCTCTCATTAACCTCTACGATGAACGAATTTTAAAATAATTTTACAACTTATAAAAACAGCAGCAGTAGTACAGTATGTAGTAGTAATAATACTAATAATAATATTAATATTAATAACAACAACAACAATAATAATCATAACAATAAAAATAATAACAATAAAAATAACAATAATTTATAAAGGTTTTTTTTTTTAAATGTCAGTACGATTAACATCCAATCTATGCTTTCATGATAACACAATTTTTGGAGCATTTCACAATACATTCTTTTAAAATGTATTTTTTTTTTTTTTAAAGAGTTACTTGAGCAGTTCAATGTTCTCATGTGAACCATATTTATGTTGAGAGAAGAGGGTGTCTGTTGCATGTATGAATTAATCGTGAGTGTCTATTCCTGTCGTCAGCGATACGTTCGTCAGACTGACGCAATGTTTCTTGTCTGCCTTATTCTGATGTTATTCGTGATATTTTATCTATAAACTTGTCAGAGAGAACGTATCCCGCATGCACAACTATGATCCATCAACTGTGAATGAGTTTTCTTTTAAGAGCAAAACAAGTATGTCCTGTATTATGTCAGTTGATATTTGCGTATGGGATGATGGGGAGAACTGCACTGGTGAGGTGCTGTGATTCTTATTGGGAGCGTGGGTATTGCTACTGTTTTGTAGGCCATTTCGCGGCAAAGAGGAGAGGTACCGGTAGACATAGAAAAAAGCTCACACTCCATGGACATCCAGCATCAAATGCCACCCACACCGCAATACACACATTGCTTCATTGCAAAGTAAACGAAATGGACACAACAAAGGCAGTGCCCAGCCGGCCTGTCCAACTCTGAACAAATAAATGAGCAGTCTGCCTGCTGCTGCTGCTGCTCTCTCTCTCTCTTTCTGTTTTTTTTTTTCTTGTATCTCTTCACTCCTTTTCCCTGTCCTATATCGTTTACTCACGCCCCCTGTCGTCCCTCGCTCTTCCTCCCCTTTAAGTCTGTAATATGACTGTCAGAGGTCGCGGTCCCAGACTCCAAAATCCGTCCAGCGTCCTTCATCCCCTTGAGAAATGAAATATGTGTATTCAAACTTACCAACTGGGGTCCTGTCCGATTCTAGCATAATTCTTTTCATTTCTGATGGCACAGTAGAGTACAAAGCTCTTCAGTTCTTCAGAGTACTGTCCAATCTTCTACCAAACAGCCAGTCTGGTGATCGATCAGAGGTTTGTGATTACCATCGAATACCACCCATGCCGCAATACGCACAGCGCTCCACCGCAAAGAGAACGAAAGGGACTCAACAAAAGCAAAACCCAGCCGAAATGACCATGCCTATTAATTATTTTTCACCTTTGGCCCATCAACAAAATTGCAGAAGAGATAGAAACATAAGCGTGGAAATTTATGATATATATCAGCAATCATGAATGACATTGTGAAGCAGAAGAGTTTTACAGGCGGATGTCAACATGAATATATATTTCAATATAGGTATATAAATATTCCTTTGTAGAGAAGTAAACCAATAAACAATCAAAACACGCGGAAATATATTTACGGCTACAAATGAAAAGAGGGAACTAGCTCTGCCTAATGCCTATATTTTTGGAATTTATTTTCATATCCACAGTTGGCAAGGTCAAATTAAAGTGCATCCGTCGGACACACAAGGTTGCTAATAACAAAACTGTACAATCAGATCTCTGAGTTTGAACTGAGGCCGACTGTATCATCGTCACTTCACCAGGCATCTATTTCAAACGTATCATAACATCCTATTAAGATCGGACAAATAATCTGATATGCGCCCCCCTTCCACCCCCCCCCCCCCGACCCAACTTTTCCCTCGCACAGTAAAAAGAAGACTCTCTTCCCCCAACCCTTCAATAAATGATAAGAAAAACAAATTATATTAAATGTATGGCCCCCTGTTGAACTTAATGCCATTCCGCCCACTTCCTCCTCCACCCCCCCCCCCCACCCCTTTTCTTCCATCTGAGAACCACCGTGACTTTCCAAACTCTGACTCGCTTTCCCGACCTTTTACCGATCGCCTCACAGGCCAAGGGTTCGTTGGAAAAGCTGCTCGCACTCTGCCTGGGTGAATGTAGGACAGGCCGCACAATCAGATGGTGAGTTCAGGCAGGCCAATTCAGATTTTGTGTAATGGGTCAGTGATACGAGGCTAAATCAACAGGTCAGAGCAGGAATGGAAGGCGGAGTTGCCTGAGTTAGGAGGGCAAGTCAGTGATGACTTAATCGACATCGGCATCTGCACTGACCACGATGTAGAACAACTCAGAAAGGACAGCACAGAGAATGAAGGTGGAAGGCGATTAACCGTCGAAAAGTCGTCTCGAGAGATTGCACTGACATGAATTTTACTGGAAACAGCATATAATGTGATAATATGGCACTCATGATACATCACCTTAACCCCTTAAGTACTCACGTTACATTTACGTGCATATTCGAATAGGCACTTAAATTCATAAACCCATGGCTTTGTAAATCACAGATCTGCATATTTAATTCGGATATATACATAAATAAAAAGTGAGCATTCAAAGGGTTAATGACATCGGGGAAATAACAGTTATATTCTCATGGCCAGAGAAATTTGGAGATCCAAATTAATTTTTGCGATTTTTCCAAAGCCAAGATTGTGGCCTTGGGCACTCATCTAGTTAAGGCATTTATTGCCATTAAAAAAAAAAAAAAAAAGAATTTTTCTAATACCACTTTTAGTTTTAGGGTTAAAAGTGGGGAAAAAAACGTGGGAGGGACGGAAGAAGACAGTAAATAACAGCAGTTCAAAAGCAGTTCTGCCATCTGTTTTGACGTGATGTATTCGTCGGTGTGTTGAGATTTAGGGAAATGCTCTTGCGGGAGTTCATGTGCAAAACAGCTCAGAACTGTCTTCGGCCATATTCCTTTCATGGCAAAAACAACCGAAAGAACGCATGGGGGTGATAAAGAAAGAAAGACAGATAAATAGAAAGAAAAAATTTAAAAACGACAATGAAAGAAAGAAAAGAAATAAGGAGAAGAAAAAAAGAAGGAAAGAAGAAAAAGAGGAAAGAAAGAAAAAACGAAGAAAGGAAAAGAAAGGAAGATAGAAAGAGAGAAAGAAAGAAAGAAAGAAAGAGAAAGAAAGAAAGAAAGAAAAAGAAAGAAAGAAAGAAAGAAAGAAAGAAAGAAAGAAAGAAAAGCTCTAAGCAAAAGCAGCCAGACACAAGGATTACTCGGGACAGATTACACAGAAAGACACAATGTTTAATTTCTCAGGACGAGGCTGACAGGCTAAAGGATGAGGGGGAATGGCCAAGATGTTCCCAAAGGATCCACTGTCTCCCAGCCACAGCAAGGGGGGGGGGGGGGGAGGGGACTGGTCTGTGTTGTAGTGGACCCATCAAATCCAGGAGTCCTGTCAATGCATATCCATTCCATTTTTCTCTCTTCTCAACAACTTGCTGTTATAGTCATTTCAATATCATTGCACTCATCAGAATGCAGTTCTATAATAATATCAATTAATCGCTCTTACTCAGAGGACTTAAAATAATAATAATAATAATAATAATAATAATAATAAAACTTGCTCTCATCCAGGCGGACTAGATCAGACAACATTAAAATAAAGCAATAAAGGGAACGAGCTTATTTTTAGATTTTGGCCATAAATTTTATGTTGATCCTCAAGACATGTAGTAGGTGGGTCAGTGTAGATGCAATCTCCACACTTGACAACTTTGTCGTGGCCCGACCTGACTGGATGTTCGAGATAGCTCCTACCGGACGGCTGAGAAGCCAAACAATACAGAAACTCGCAGAATCAGAGAGCCAAACACCATCCGCTTAAATTCACCTCTGTAAGTTCGCTTTCTTGGTCCATCTGTATCAATTCTTCATGGCCGATGCAGTACAAAGGAAACAGGAAAATGCCGAAACTATCTCTGTCCCCCCCCCCCCCCCCCCCTCCCTTCTCCGTAAATTATGAAGCCATCTCGCCTCCTCCTCTCAAGCATTCAAACTCTACTAAAAAAGGAAAAAAAAATACTACAAGCAAAAAAAATAAATTGTTAACTCCCATGCACTAATATAAAAAAAACACAGCAGACAACCCCCCCCCACGAATTTAGTTAGCTTTTTCCCCTTTTTTGAAAACGCAGTACATGTATAGGTAGCTTACATGTCTTGTGCCCGTAGGGATTTACTTTACAATCTCTGTTCTCTAACACATACTTTTGAAAGACATATCGGCTTTCAACGACTCAGTAACGGGCGCGTTAGTCATTTTCCTGAAGCGACAGAAAGCGCCCGTTTCTTTCTTTTTTTTTTCAGATCGCTTCATTTTGCTCAACGCACTTACTTTAACAACTCACCATCTTTGCTATTTCTCTCGCACGAACCGAAGTATACAGTCAATGAGGGTGGCAATCTGTCTCATCCGCCATCAGTACACATCACGTATTTATGTTAACAAGTTTTTCTTTCAATGTCACTAACATATTTCAAAAACTACTGAGTAAGCGTGACATTCCCTGAACAAAACTTCAAACAAATAACACTTTCATCCAGTTGTGAACTAGAGGAGTGAGGGAAGGGAGGTAGAAACACCTGTTCTTATATTTATTATTAAATAATTCTGCTTACCACGTGGATGTACACTATGCCTTTCTCAGATAATCGCTCAGGCTAGTGACGTCATGGTATTGTGTTTAGTAGAGCAGGATTGTTAATTCTTGTTGATCAGGAATGAGCATTTGCGTATGTAGTGCGCAGTTCAAAATGTTTGAAACGAGACTGAAGGGCTGTACAAAACATTATTAAAGTGTATTTGTCCCACCCCTGGTGATTGTGCTTCTATTAAATCTTCATAAGGACGTGATAATATGGATGACTGGTTCCATCAACATATTACAACTTCTGGTATGCGATGATCTGATTTTTCCAAATGTCCTACATCATTGCATACACAATCTATCCACTCACGTCATCGCCGTATATATCGTTATAGGTCAATTAATACTTCAACAAACAAACAAACTTAACTTTTACAGAGCAGACATTAACATAAGATCAGCTATTTTATGTAATAGCCTGGCCCCCCTGAATAGACTTCTGAAATCTTCTTTTCTCGTTGACATATATCAACAATCAATCCACCTAGCAACAACAATAACAAACTGTAAAAACACTTATCACACACTTTCAATGACAAAATATTTGAGATTTTTCAGCCCAATTTGAGGACTGAGGTTAATATATTTGTGTTTCTTTTTCCCTAGTATATAAGAAGGAAGACATACTGACATCAAAGTTAAAAGAAAATCATTGAATATGGTAATAACAAACAAACAAACAAAATAAAAATGTTAAAAAAATGGGGCCAGAAGGAAGTACAGACGAACTGCATGTATTATATAAAATTATACACAACTATGAATATATCATATACATGTACCTATAATTTCACTTAACGTGGGTGTTTTCTTGATGGGATTTGCTTTCCAATACATGTATTCTGAACTGTGCGGTGTGCATACAAATTCCTACGAAAAAGTAATCTGGTATATTTCCTTTTCTTTTTTGAAAGTTCTTCATCATTTATAATGAAACATGCCAGCGTCCTCTGATTAACTTGAAGTGCGCATAAAATGTCAGTCTGGGTTAGAGGAGATCGAAAAACAATCTTCTCAAATGTGAATTTGACGAGTCCAATAATTAAGTCTTTGACAGAGACTACTCCACTGGGTACTCACCATTCTCTTGCCTAACCCCGGCACTGACTGGTTCGTGTACTCCACTGTTGGTCGCTGCTTGCTCGACCTCCTCGTCCGAGGCCTGGTAGGGATGGTGCTGTAGGGATGGTGCTGAGGGGATGCGAAGCTGGTCTAACTGCGGCTGGCTGCGGTGAAAGTGAAAGTTCTGCTGTAGGATTTGTTGCTGCTGCTGTAGTTGTTGCTGTTGCTGTTGTTCGTTGAGGGCGGCCACATCATCGATGGTAATCTGCTCCGCTAATTCGGACAAACTTTCATCCAAAGTGCGACCTCTTTTGTTCAATGTTAGGGACAGCCTCCGTTTCAGCTTCTTCATAATGTTTCCACGGGCCACAATGGCGACTAAAATCGAACTCTGCAACTAAGGTAACCTCACCGATAACACAATCCGCGGGCTCAAGTGTTGTTTTCTTCTCTAGTGGACCTGTGCGCCGAAGACTTTCTGGCTCTTTAACCTCTGCTTCAGTGACCTTAACCTGTCTTCATCAATACGGTGCATACACGGCCACTGCCTGACCCGCTGAGGGTCATACCTGTTGAACTACTCCACGATGATTATTGGGTCTGAGTCCCACTACACGTCATTTCTGACAAATGACCCTGTAAAAAGAAAGACAGGAATATCAATCAATATATAACGAAATGAAAACGGATTATGATGGCATTAAAGACAAAAACAATAACAACAATAAAGACAACTACAGCAAAAAAGAACAACATTCAGATCACTTCAATGGTGTAGTTTCTACTTCAGATTTCACCGTAACAGCTATCAAAAACCACATTTTCCAGACACATGGCAGTGAAGCGGATCTGGAAAATGCGAAGAAGTCGAGGCATACAGTGTTTTTGAAAGGACGAATGGCTATTGCTCAAGACTGAACCAACGAATTTGTGGCATGCACGCACTGTGTGCAAACACAAAAGACATCTCAGGCAATTCATTTAAAAGGAAAAACGAAAAAAGAAGATACACCTCTTACACTTCAAAACAAGCAAGGTTCGAACCAATTAATCTCTTTAAATAAATATAATAAATATCTCTATCGATACACACAAACGCACATACACACTTACATACAACTTGAATGACAATGGCATATCATCTCCAGAAATCAAGGAATTTTGCCCCCCCCCCCAACAAAAAAATAAAATAAAACAATAAAAATTGGGACACACGCAATCATTTTTTTTTTTATTACCTGTAAGTGGGGAGGGGGAAGCTGGAAAAAAAGGGGAGGGGGCTAAGAGCAGCTTCATTTCTCAGTAATGAGATCCCGCCAGAATCATCAAAATGATTTAATGCTTTCCCTCAGACAGTGCCCAAAAGTGAAGCTATTTCTAATCATTACTTCAGTTCATTATTTTATATCTCTCAGTCTGCATCCGAGCAAAAACCGATGGTTTGTCAATGGCACTACGTATGAATACCATAATAACCGTCTCCATTCTTTGTCGCTGTGCAATATTCCGTTTAGACTTCTGCACTTCAGAGTTTACTTTCCATGACCGATTTGTACTTGCTAGTGCACATGGTAAACCTTTTCATATCACCGTTTTCAACCCGCTCTGCACATACATAGAGCTAATACACGTTATTCATTCTGGAGAAATATCGCTTTTCAATCAGGCCCTAACACATTGCATACGCCTGAGTTGGTCTGACTCATTCAAGAATGAAACAGAGCTATTCGTTCAAAAAATATGTCGTTGTTGTCGCTGGTTGTCATATTTTTACATGAGGTGGCGGGAAGAATTCAACAGGACTGTTTACCTATCTACTGTTAACGGACACAAGAGCAGCTCCGTCAGTCACCGAATCCCCTTAGAACCATCAAAATACTTAATGCTTTCATTTACGCAACTCTTAATGGGAAGCTATTTTTACACATTACTTCAGCCCAATATGTACGACGGCTTGAAAACTAATGCCCTCCTAAACCAGGAAGACGACAAAGAATGACAGAGATCCACGTTTATAAATAGAGAGGCACGCGACTTATAAAGACTGTATGCCATGCTCCAGTTCCGACAGAGCAAAAGTGAAAATAATAAATCGTGTCAAAGTCCCTTTCTACCTGAATCATATTCGTGTCAGTTTATTTTGTAAATCTGCCTCAAATACCATATCACTCTCGGTACCATATTGTGTACATGCGTATGAAAGTGTGACAGAAGGTTTTGACCCTTGGTCTGTTGCTTACATCATCACATTTAATATTTTCTAAACTGATATTTTCCTCTCTCTCCATTACAGGAAGTTTATACTTTAATCTTTTTTATTTTTATTATTATTATCATTTATTGTCAAACTGTGACTTGAAATGATTGCAAGATACAAAGAAAACTAATGTTATAATCCCTTTAGAGCGTTGAAGGTGATGATGTAAACAACGTACAAAGGAGTCTCTATCACAGTCTCTTACATATGCACTGCCATTATCCCATGAAGCGTCAGTATGTATTGCTCGAACCAAGACAAGCTTGAAGAAACGTAAAAGGTTTTGAACACTGTATTGTCAAGGCTAGAAAGCGACATACGATGAGCCTCGTTATAATCACTAAAAACTATTCTGTGATACCGCAAAGAGTATCAAGACTTACTGTTAAACGGATCGTCCTCTTGACATTTTTACAGTGAAACATAAGTTACATGCGTCGACGAGTAAACTGTTAAAATGATGTGCCGTAATCACAATATAAAGGAATGACAGCTATGTCTTAACGTAACAGCACAGACGTTTCTTAAACATGTAGATACACAGACCAATTGGCTGATAAGGCGGGTCCTTGTTCTTACTAGTGACAACCAGCAAAAAATCCGTCTGTCCTAGTGTACTCCTGTGGGTTTCACTGGCGATGGTAGTAAGTCTATCTGAGGGTTGGTTGGACTGTGAAAAGCCCCCCTTTCAATCCGGGTTAGCATTCAGTGGGGTAATAAATCATACAGGGTGCCCCCACAGCAGGCGCAAAGGGTTTATGCAGTTCAATCATACAATCATAACCACAGTATAACTATTGAAACTTGAAGAGCTTGTGAACGTTGGTGCGTGACTATATACACGGCAAGTCGTACCAGCAGAGGGATAGACAGGTATAGACAGCACAAGAACAAACTGGGTGGAGCCGTAGGCGTAAGAAGTTCAATATAGTTCATCAACCAGACTGAGAAAACTTGAACATTTGGTTACCTCGGCCCCTTCTCCCCCTCATATCCCCCCCCCCCCTCTCTCTCTCTCTCTCGTTTTTTTTTCACATTTACACCCTATCTAAACGAAAAATTTAGTTTCTATCGCTCAACAGGCTAAGTAAAGCATTTCGTAGTATATAAAAATTTAGACAAATAAATGTGTGTATTATTCGGTTATGCCATGAAGTCCAACCTGATGTTGGCTGGTGGAAAACCGGGCAAGCAATTATGCAAACTAAAGCAGCAGATATTACATCTTTGTTGTATACACTCACATGAAATCATTTATTTTATCATATCTCATTTCTGTGCGCTTCATCCAGTGGTGACCGTCTTGGGAGAAAATTCAGTTTCGTTTTCCACACCAGGCCACGTACACAAATAACCGACACGACAGTATGGTGCAAAGACCTGCCCATGAGATTCATTTCAGCTCAACAAACAGATGAGGAGAAGAGAGAAGAAAGGAAAGAGTGAAATGATAAAGATCGAGGACTGAACAAGAAAGCTTGGGAAACCTGTTTATCCATTAAAAAAAAAAAAAAGTATGTGGGCAGACTCACTGCAACATGATACAATGAATCAATATGTCTGTCTTTGCCTCTCACTCACTTTCCCCCCTTATTTCTGTCTAACGATATCTGACATCTAACATGAAGAAATGAAAACTAATGTAGACCTAATGAAAACTGCCTACGCAACACGGCAAACAGATGAGAATTCATAATAATATTGTTCTACAAACTAAACAAATCTCCAACAAGATATACATGTAGATCAATTAAGAAAAACAGTTTGAGAACTTCTATAGTTCTGTTACGGCTGGTGAATAATCCCGGTTGTAGAGCAGCAAGCTTTCCACTATTGTGACTGACGGTGTTGTAGTGTAGGCTATTCAGTGGTTGAACAAGGCCCAGGGTAATAGGGGGAAATGTTAGATTAGGGAGGTTTGCCGTTGTTTCAGTGCAGGGGACATGAGAAACACACTGCAAGCCTTCGTACTTGTCTGCAGATCCCAGGCCGTGGCTGGTGAGAATTCGGTACACACAGCCTATAGAAAGCCCTGGTGACATCTCATTACCGCGCGCTAGGTCAAGTCAAGGTTCTGCGCCAGGTGATCAGATTTATAAAAATAATGGGCAATTACGTAGAATTGATCTACATAGAATCCTTTAGTTGAATCATTCAATGTCATAATTAGCATTATATTAGATATTTCTATCCATGCAACACGAAGATGAGCACTACAACTGAGCGATTAAAATTGCTGTGGCTTATCTCCTAGATTTGATGAAGACAGATTTATGTTTATTTAACGATATCACTAAAAACAAAATATTTTATTATAATTTGTCTACAATATATATATATATTTTCACGAGGTCTTTTCACGATCACTGTCGAAAATAATTAATCTCCTATGATTTGAGAGATATAAGAACCAATGTTCCGAAAACTTCGCCAACGCAGTAAGAAGAACTAGATGCCTAATCAAACAGTACTGTATGCTAAAAATCTAAGTCATGTGTCCTCAGCGCCTATAGGAAGTAGGCAACTGAAATGCAAAACAAAATGTTCTGACGTCTTCACAACAAAGCAAGCCTCTCTGTGGCAAAATAGCGCAAAATTCTTGATTTCCTTGCAAATCAAACTTGACAAGGCTATCAAAGATCATAAAAATCTCTGAACTGGTCCGACAAGAGATGGTAAAGTGCTATTTTTGTCCTGAAGTCCAATGAGGACATCAACAATGTAGGACAGACGTTTTCTCTGTGAGGCTGCCACTCCAACAGCGCTGCCACTCCTTGGACAAACAGGACAAGCGGTCAGTTGTGGATATGAAAGGATGGCGTGTTGGTCAGGTCTTGGTCCCGGCATACAATCAACCTTGACCTGTTGAGGTTTTCCTTCTGGTCTCAGCCAATGGTTGAGTCAACACCACGAAATGTCAAGGTGACGCGTGGGAGAAATTCTGTTTCAAGACAGAACAGCCCACGAAGAGGGAAGAAGTCGGCGGGATGACTATGTGCTTGTAAAGAAAAACGAAGGAGAAATTCGTAACTCCCTCTCTTTATCAAACTATATTACTGTATTCAATTCTCTATCGCTTGGGTGAGCTTTCACTACCACAGCGACGGTATATGCTTATTTTTCATTTCACTTCATTTCAGCAATGTGAGAGAAAGGTCATCTGAAGTGATAGAACATTGGTCAGTAATAAAAGCTTACTCTCTAAAGTTCCGTAGATATTTATTTTCCTCCCATGAAATTGCCCAGCTTCAGTTCTTGTCAATGCTGTCAATTGTAATCAAGGATTACTTTGTAAGCTCATATGACATGCTTTTTGTGATCTGTCACTTTTGTGCATACCAATTTTAGTACTTGTAATCCTTGATTTCACAGCTTTCATCAAAACTTCAAACATGTTTATCTCAAAACAGCATTTTTGTAGATATGACAATCTGGCTCTATACCCTCGTCATATTGTCTTGTTTTTCTGTCTTTTTTTTTTTTTTATCTGAGCTGCCCCCCCCCCCCCTTTTTTTTTTCAGGTAAACAATACATGTAACAAAACATGGAGAGGTGACAAGGCAGGAAAGTTAACTTGTCCACTGCCACAACGCAATGACTTTTGTTGTTGCTGTTGTTGTTCTTGTTGTCGACCCAAAATTACCGCAATGGGAACACAATTATATTATCATTTGTCCGGTCGTTCTAAACCATGAGCGATATCCCACAATTAACAATAGCTGATCTTCGCCTTAACCGGTGCAAGCAAAATTTTTGATCTAGGAGTCTAGGGGAACGGTGAGGATTGTTACGTAAATTCATTTAGTCTCAAAATAAAAATAACTAAACTTTGACATGAAAATAGCACTTTTAGACATTAAGAAAGATTTGATGTATCATTGTTGGGCTATTTCTTGACGGCATGCATTGTAATGTATCATATGTGTTGGATTCGTAAAGATGAATTTTAAAAATCCCTATTTTGAACTCGACGCTTGTCGGGAAAGAAACACCTAAATTTTGTTCTTTTCACATTCCTAAAGCATTGAACTTAGCAAGACTTGAAAATCAAATGGCGCTGATGGAAAATTAGTTTTATCGATTTTTAAAATTTCAAAGAAGTACGTTTTCTAATAAAGCCTCCTTTTGTGCTTAGCACAAAATCTGGCGATTTTTTAATTACCATTATATAATAAAATTACACAAAGTATCAGAGAAACGGCAGGATGCCACACATGACAGGCACAAGAGGTAAACAGAAAGAGATAGACACAGAGAAAGAGAGGGTGGAAGACAGAGAGAGAGAGAGATGGAGAGCTACTGGGACAAATCGATCACGACTGGCATGAAGCAACGGAGTGGGAGAGGATGAAAACTATTGCTATTGAGAGAGTGAATGAAGAGATGGAGCATCTGACAAAGAAGGGAGACAGAGCGAGAGAAACGTCTCGCCGACAGTTATAGAAGCGTGACAAAGCATCTTAAGAACTTTATGATAACGTAAATATTTGCGTGTCCTCGGTGATAATGCCATTCCGAGTATGATATGCCCGGCACAATAAATATCGTGCTTCACGACTTGTCATCCTCGTCTGTTCTACCTGGTCAATGATCTCTGCTACCATGTCATCACAGATAAAACAGGCTTCGGTATGATGTCTTAATTCGCACATTGCGAAATCTGCTGCTATCTTCTAGTCCATATACTCCTACAGACAAATTTGACAGAAAAACGGCTTGGACCTAGTACAAACATTAGAATATGGAAAAATGGTCACCACAACGTTTGTGCTGAAAAAACATCACCGCAGGGGACAGGTTAAACTGGTTACAACAGTACATTTCACAGCGAGTTCACCCCTGATAATTTAAAGTAAGTCACTGAAATTCGACGAGTAGAAATTTACGCACACCAAGACGTACGTCTACAAGACTGATTCCTTGATATAGTTATGTATGAAATGCACTCCTCCTACACGGTCTTCCACAGAAGGACAAGCATTGTATGAAGCAATCGGGTCAATCTCTGTAACCCTACATGTTATTTGAATCGACAAATGTTACGCATTTGCGTCAGAGCTAACTGAAAACCAACACTCAACCCTGCAGAGTACTAAAGTTCACATAACCCGATCACATATTATTATGGCAATGCACACAGCATACACATCATTTTCAATAGTAATTCAGGGTAGTGTGCTATCTATTGCATCCTGAGTTTTGAAAGAAAGAAAGAAAAAATAGAAAGAGGAAAAGAAAGGAAGAAAAAAGAAAGAAACAAAGAAAGAAGAAAGAAAGAAAAGTGAAACCATTGTTCAGATTAAGAATATTTCTCCCATGATTTTTTTAAATAAACAGATTAAAAAGAAACAATCTTTGAAAGAAAATCAAAAAAGAAAGAAAGAAAGAAAGAAAGAAAGAAAGAACAAAATAGATAAACTATAAAAAATAAGCAAATAACGATTTATTTTATAAAATGTTTTCATCGATCCTGGAGGATGAATACGGGAGACTTTCAGCCAGTGAACCCAGGCGCCCAGACGGTCTGAGTACATCGACCCCAGAGAACCATGGCTGTTCGCCGCGGGGGATGTAACTAACGCACAGTTTTGATCACAGAGTGATCCCCTCCCGATCAAACATAAAAAAAAGGGTAGATATACATAAACCTATCACATAAAAGTATAATCAACATAATTTGGCGGAAAGATAAAAATGTCCACATCCCTTCACATTTGCCCATAATGAAAGGAGCTTCCTCATCTTCCGTCTCGATTGTTAATGTTTTTACTTCTTCTTCTTTTTTTTTTCTTTTCTAGCTGTCTTTCGCACCCAGTATTTCTGTATATTTCTTTCCCTAGTTTAATCCACCGATCTCTTTGGAAGCCTGCTTGTCGATGCATTCGTCCTTTCGTCTCTCCGCTAAGTTAATGTATTGTTTCACTTCTATTTCCCTCGAACTCGAAAACACTCCCTTATTCTGCTGATCCTAAGGCTAGCCAAGTTATCTGACATTAACTGTAAAATCTACATCAGCTTCATGTGATCACTAGTCAGAAATTTGACAGCTTTGCATTTTAAATGCCAACCACGACCTCTTCAGTTCTCTAGATGTCTGAGAGAAGACTTTTCAGATATGAACTTTTTTTGCAATGTGCTCAAATGAATGACTGTAATAAGATGCAATAGTAACTTTTATGACCACATGTTCTATCTAAAAACTGTAATATGATATGATTAAAGAAAGAAAGAAACAAAGATAACAATGAAAACAGATAAACAAACAAACAACAATTCACTCTTCATACAGCCACGAACACACCAAAAAGTTTATTCTTTCCTTCATATGAAAACGTCTCTCATTCAGCCCGTTGCTCTCCAAGGACTAAACCTTATCCTCAAGTCTAATGCGCAAGAAAGATTTACTCTCTGTGCGTCAATCTGTATGTGCACACAAGACAATGTTTACAACCCAAGAGAAAGGTCAGGCGTTCAAAGTCCGCCATTTCCCAAAGACAACATTTATCACACCATTTCGTGAACAAAACAATGTAGAGTACGTCACTGTCGTGGGCTGGAGTAGTAAATATAAAATATTCTGACACGAATCTGTTCAACTTCTGAAAAGTACAGCCACGTCAACAGACATGTTTCTTCCCCCCCCCCCCTCCTCCCCCCAGAGCTTCCATGATTCAGTCAACTGTTAAGATATAGCCCCGTGACCACTGGGGATCTCTAATGTATTAACTCTCAAGTTCACAAGATCGTTTCCAGGTCTAATCATTGATATTTGATAAGCTTTCAGATATCGGGCCGTTCGCAAAAAGCATCTCTCCAGAGCTAATATCTGATATATCTTAAACTTTCTGACAATGGCTATATGGCATACAAATATTGTTCGTAACAATCATTTCCAGCGAAAATATGGAGTCTCTACTGAGTTAACCCACAACACGTACACCAGGTGATAACATCTGGTCCTCATGATAGTCGAATTCGGGGAGCTGAGGCCTCCCGTGTGGACAGACGATCAGGATATTGATTATCTGATCACAGTTTGGAATGAATTCCTGTAATCGAAAACGTGGCCTTTCCTGGACGTCTATGAATAACAAATGCTTATTTTATTATCTATGCTGGAGTGTACATGATAGGCCACCGAGACAGTAACATACCATTTGGTCAAGCGAAATTATAAATTCAGAATCTGTGAAAACATGCCGCCAAATGGGAACATAGTTTTTAAATTACTCCTACGATATGTACTATCTTAAAATGCAGCAATACATATTGAGATTTGAAGGACTTACCTTATTTACTTAAGGGAGTACAATTCTTGCCGATGCTATGCCCGAGGCTTCATGCTTACAGATGCATGTACTATATCGCTAAGGAGACCGACTGCAACGGAGGATTTCATAAATGGCTGCTGTAACTGTAACACAATATTCCAACAACCTCTGAAGGTCGTCTATAACGACCAGACCACTGTGTGACGTTATGTTGCCGAAAGCACGTCCAGCGACAACGTTATTCAAGCAATCTACAAGCAAGCTGGCTGTTGCATGCCTAACGACCGAAATGTTAGTCAGGTAAACAGATGGAAAGCCAACACACTGTATATTAATGACTGGACGCTGGGATTCAGACAGTCCCAATGACCATCACTAGAAAGGCACACAGTGTTACAGAAACACACACAAAGCACAATGTCATGTCACCTCACAGATGACCAATGTCAGGATTAATTTGCGATCCGCCAGATACACTGATACTGCCAGCCCGCGCTTTACATCGAACGGTGAGGATGAGGATGTCACTGGTAACGGCCGTCGCGCTCAGTGTTTAGAATAATCTGTATGGGAGTATTGCGCGATTTTGTAGTACAAAATGTAAATCTTGAAAACGAGAAAGGCTGGCCGTCAAAGTAAAACTTTCACGAACCAAAGCAGATGAAGTGATTCTAGGATGCTACAACTATGTGCAGTTTGATTTTTACTTCCTTTACAGTGTGACATCAAAGACTAAACGCGCAAAAAAAGATTAATTAATTAATTCACTCATTAATTATGTTATGGTTTCATTGTCGGTTCATCAACTTCTTCTTTCGTTTTTGCTGAAATGCTACAGTAATGCCTAATGCCCCCCCCCCCCCCAAGGGTAGCATTTAATCGTGCAGACCGGGTTTAGAGGCCTATTTTGATACTAAAATCTCTAAATAAGCACTCCATCATTTGCTACCGCGAACAACCACTGCCCAGAATGTTTCACGACATCAGAATTTACGAGAGATTGTGACTCCTGAGGCAATGAAGCGACAACAATTGACACACGAGAAAGTGGTCAAACGATTCAACGTTTTCTCCTGATCGTTTGCGCAGCCTCCAGTGCAGGGGAGGGGGTTTGGTATGTCTCTTGTCGACCGTCCATCTCGAGAGCATTGGCTCCCTCAGTCCCTGAACAAACAGAGCCTGGCCAAAGGCTACAGCATCTCGCCCTCTTGCATTTGAAAGACTGACTGACCACAGAGTTTCCCGTTTTGTTGATCTCTTACTGTTCCCTTCCTCCTCACACGCATTATTCCTGATGCTAACACACTTCATCATTAGGCCAAGTGGGCTAGATTTCACTGCTGATCACAAGATTACCCTTTCTCATTAACAGAACACAACCCACATTTCTTCATATTTTTCGTCTTTTCTAATCCAATACGTAGCAAAACAACTCGGATAAAATCAAAGAAACAAACAAAATCAGCAAAGAAACAAAACTGAACAATTATACTAAGGACGAAAGTGTATAGTGATGTGACCTCAGGATGCAGTTTCTTCTCTAGAATGACCAGTCACCATGTATGATCGCACTTTTAAACTTCAGGGTTAGTGCAGAGTTCAAGACATAAAACGTAAATTGGTAAACGCTTCTTCACGTTACAACAGTACACTGTATTAGTCTTATGTCAGATCAAAGATCCTTCACGTTCTCAGCAATAAGGGTGGGCTGAGTCGAGTGGGAAATCGAAAATCGACGAATTCGGGAAGCTCGAGTCGATTCTGACGAATCGAGCATGACTGTCGATTCTGAACACGACTCGGGCGACTTAGGCCGGACGGAGAAAAATGAAGCTCAAAAAAATAAATTTAACATAATAAATCCTTTTTAAACATTGTAAATAACAATGCCTACCTGAAAGATACTGTGTCTCTAGAAAAGTTGAATAAATAGATCGGCATATCTCGTGCAAGTTGACAAAAATGCCCATAACATGCTGCACTAAGTTATTCTCTCCCTGAGTCGAAGTCAAAAGAATGTTCGACTTTTTCGAACCTGACCCGATTCGGCCGATTCTAGGGCGATTCTGGC
>JBCEWB010358922.1:0-40032 GCA_039654565.1 Peronia peronii
TATTTTTAGATCAAGAAAAGGTCAAGGTTTCAGAATATGCTATTATCTCAGAATCGATATTTTGAGCCAAAATGGCCTTAAGTTTTGCTCCTTAGTCCTTGTCACCAGAAGGACTCCCTTAGGGTGATTTCTGAGCTCTTAAAGGCTTATACATGGCCTCCATATCTTTCTCTGTCAAAACCAAGAGTGTTTTGATCTTTAATGATTCACAACTGTGTTCTGAAGCATCAAAAATGAAAAGAGAATTTCTCTCTTCCTAGGAGGTAGAAGTTCATATCAGAACATCAGGTGAAAGCTTACACTAATACTCTGTGTGATGCTAAGTCTGTTTAGTCTCAAAGTGTCAGCCAGTGTCTATTTCTGCCATTGGGGCTCAAGATTTACAAGAAGATATCATAATACAGTGGTCTCCGCCTAAGACCCGGTCGCCGGGAGACAAAAAAAGCAGGCTCTTAGGCGGACGGGTCTTAGGCAGATTGAAAAGTTACACAATCCATCTGATCACAGATTGTCTTCACTACTATAATTAGTTGATCGTTACCGTTAGTTAAAGATCTGTCCATGCGAATAAGTACAGCCTTCTTCCCTCCCTGTATGCGTTTGTATGTGTGTATGTGCATGCGTGTGTGTGTGTTATAATTAGATCTAACAATTCCTGATCTTTTTTAGTCCTTGATGTTTAAACGTCAAGTGAGTTTTCACATAACGGTATCATTGTTGAAAACATGATATTGCCATGCTACCCTACGGATAATGGCACGAGTAAATCAAGTGTTTATGGACTAACCGAAGTAGCAAAACAACTGACCAGTCAAGAGGTTAACTTACTCCTCCTTATCCACGGAGCCAATCACAAGTGCTGTCCCACGTGTTATCAAACAAAGAAATGCTTACGGGTTAGTCCACAGTGTGGCCTGAGTATGCAGTCATACATCAACCATCACTTCTACTTCTTTGTCTACCTGTTCTCTCCATCCCTGTCCCCATTTTACTGCACATGTAGCACTGTGCGTTTCTCTCAAATGGACAATATCATGTGAAATTACACGGTAAGTACTCGCGTATCTTGGCCCCACACCGGGCTCTTAGGCGAATTTTTTATTTGGAAGCGGGTTCTTAGAAGGGTAAATTATAGAGAGAAAATTCCGTTTCGCAGCATAGGTGGGTTCTTAGGCAGACTGGGCTCTTAGGTGGAGGGTTCTGAGGCGGAGATCACTGTAATGTGTTTTATGCATCCTTTGCCTGTATCTAGTGGAGTATTAATAATCTATCACTGCATATAGCAACCAGAGGGAGCTAAATTCTGTTTGACAATAGGTCAGTCATCTGTTGAATGACCATGGGTAAAAAAACATTAGAATGGACATATCCACTTTTTAGTACTATTTTTATATTCAGACAAGGCAGAACTTTAAAATGAAACAACCCGAAATTGACTTTTTGGTCACAAATCCCCCCCTCTTCCCCTTCCCCCTCTTCTAGCACCACATCAGTACAGTAAAGGTTATATTGCCCCAAACATGGTAGAAAACGTATGTCAGATAGAAAGATTTATCAAAAGATGTATAAATCAGAAGAAACAGCTATAAAAAAAAAAAAAGACATGTAAACATGCAGTGTGACTTGCTGCATACTCACAATTTTCATAAAACACATTTATATGTTGATAGTTTTAAGTTTTGGAGTAGGGGCCTGTTTCACACAAGACGCTGAGGCTGTTTATTTGGTTGTCCATTATTTGCCACATTAACAATTTATGTAAGAGCAATATTAGTTCGTGGAACTTTTTTTTTGTTTTTTTTCTTTTTGAACCAGATTTTTTGGGCCTGGCCAGTTTTTTTTGCTGATCTTGAATTTGTTTATCTTATATGATAAAGGCACTTCAGTTTTACATCTCACTGTAAAGATATGGCTCGGAAAAATGGTGAACCATGTTCTGCATTTTCGTATGTAGAAGATTGACATCCCTGTAAAATTTATTAATATCATGACCAGGCAGTGTGCAGACATATAGTAGTGTTTTGCATCATGTCTTTTCTCTAGCTTGTAACCCTTTGCTAAATATTTATATGACATCAATATAGATATGTGGAACTGATTTGTTTCCATGTAAATTGGTTGTAGAAAGATATATAATTAATATCTACAAGTGTAGAAGGCAGTGAATGTTTGAAAAAACCAATATCCGTTCATATGTAGCCATATGTATAAAGTTGTATTGCATCACCTTTTGTCTCTAGCCCTTGGCAAACCAGGGGTCTCTGGTCCCGGACCCTGGCACAGATTTCCGCTTGTATGACCGGGTCGTTGTGGTCAAGTCTGGCTATTCTGTTCCATTTGGCAAGAGGGGGACGATCATTGGCCTGCCTACTGAGGAGGAGGGAGGCATCACACCCAACAGTTTATACGATATTGTCTTTGATGAACCCTTCACAGGGGGAATCACACTCAGGTGAGTAACATGTGTGTAACGTGTTCCCGCACACATGCCCACATGACTTTCATGTCACAAATAGCATCAGAATAAGGCAATACGCCTGCAGCTTGATAATTGTATTGCTGATGGAAGAAATAAGTTTCTGTGAGGTGAATGTTTATCTATGTTCAGAACTTTTCCACTCTTTATTATTTGTCACATTATGTTTAGTGTCATTTTCTTACTTTTTTCTTTAGCTGTCCACCAACAATTCATATTCGACCAAGCAAAAACCTGGAAATCCCCGGTTGAGTTTTTGTATTCCCTGCTGAAAATAGAACACTCACTGATCTTACCACTCCACCACGAGATCTGAGAACAATTCTCACCGGTCCCGTGCATTTCTTATGTGTTTTTCTATATCAGTGATAGGGAACAATTTGGAGTGCTTGTAACCCCCTACTAACATTAGACAGGGGATTTCCAGCCATTTGATGGAACAAATCTATTCTTGTGAACTTAAGAATCTTCCTGGAAGACATTACATTGCCCATCAAAATATTTCTCACAGGCAGTTTAAATCAGTCGCATATTGATTTTCCATTAAATTGAGTCATTACCATGATTTAAGACTTTAATTGGTACACTTTCATATGCTGAAAACAGTTTTAGGGTAGTTTAACTGTAATCAGAAATATTGCAGATTGAAAAGGCAGGGATTGACCCCCAGCATTGACACACAAACCTGTATATTTATTTCAAAATGTTCTGATATGCTTATAGTGGGCTCATAAGAGCAATATTGTCATATTTAGAGATGGATGATCTTTCAGTATCTGGAAAAAAAAAAAAAAAAATCAGTGTCAAATCACCTTTATGATATTCAAATCTTAATTTCTCTGTTTTGAGTCCAGAAACTTATGGCTCATTCTGAGTGTACATGAAACATTTTAACCGTAATATATTTTCAACAATCATTCATTTCCTTGCTGCTTGTTCCCAGATGCACACCTGGCAAAGGCTACAGAGTGCCAGGGTCAGCCATGCTCAACATCACGTATGGAGAGTTTCGAAAAGATTGTTCTGATAGTCCCCAGGTTCAAGACGGGCGAAGTGAATACAGGTAAGGCAGTCAATCATGGGATAGCCTATGGAACTTTGTTGGTTAGTTTTCAATAACTGGAGGAGCAAATATAGCCCCAGTTTCTTAAAAGGATTCAGTCTTTCTTGAATTTTGATGTATCATCACAACTAATCTTTACCAGACACCGTTCCTTGACTCCTCTTATAGAAAAGAATGGCATGTTTTGACACTGATGGGGCATAGTGGGATGCAGCAGTTCACCATGTTTTTGCATGCTGGATATAGAAAATTTGGACTCACTGGTCACATCAGGCATAATGTCTTCAGATTGAGGGATTGTCTGAAGTGATATTTGGATTTCGGATTCATATGATGTGGTGTCAGGTATTTAGGGTCTTTCTCTCAACGAAAGTATCATAAGTTTGAATGATACCTATGGAATGGGAAAAATTGGATGTTGCCTTTTCAGTGGCTCAACCAACTCCTGGCTTCTCGGGGAAGGAAACTCAACAATATGCAGTCTTGTAGGATGAGGGTGAAAATATTTAGAGGTTCCAAATATCTAATGTTTTTAATTCCACTGAGTATTTTTATGTTTTGTTTCTGTTTAAGTCATAGGCAAAACCGCTCATCCAATCATCATGATGGTTATAGGAACAGCAGTGGTTACAATAACAACAACATGGGAGGACAGCAGCTGTACAATGACCGGGCGGGTCACTATCCAGACCGGGCAGCCATATGGAAACAGCAGCAGCAACAGTATCAGTTTCAGCAACAGCCAGTCAAGTGGGAGAAGGGCCAGCCTCTGTTTGGTCAGATCTTTGCTGGACAGGTTCAGCATGGACAGGTAAGATATGCCATGGTGAATTTAGGAACTGGACTGCAAAGCAGATAGAGCTTGATATTATGTGAAGAGAAAATCGGTGTAATTCTTTCAAATACAGTGACAGCATTCACGGACTTTTCTTAGTTAACTTTCAGTGCCAGGAGTTACTATACCCAAAGTTTCTCCAGGTTTCTCAAACTGCTCACTCTACCCTGAAGTCTGGTCTAACAGCATACCTGATCTTTTTTAGCATTCATTGTTTCTTTTTTTTTTTTATGCGTAAAAAAGAATGGAAGAACATACCACTTAACAACTTTTTTATATCACCTTTGATCTTAGGTCATTTTATTGTATGCATGTACAATTGGCATATTCCTCTGATTCAGAATATGTCCTTGGAAACTTGCTAGCAAGTCAAGTTGCCATAGAAATAGCCATTACCTTGGATTTTACCCAGTTTTTCAAAATCTATTTTCTCTGTTGATATTTTTCCAAATCATTCCAAACTTTGCATATCATTTCTCACATCTAATATCTAAAAAATGAAGGAGGAAATTGGAGTATTCAATGACAGTTTTACTTTTTAATGAATTTTTTAAAATGTCATAAAATAAAAAATGTACAAAATTGGCATTTTTGTTCTTTAAAAAAAATTTTTTTTCAAAAAATAAAAAATAAATAACAAGGAAAAGCTTTCTGTCATTTTGTTTATTATATCAAGGAAAATGTATGTGAAATATGATGAAAATATGTTGGTACGTTTTGGAGGAGATAGAAAAACAAGGCAAAAAAAAAAGAAAGTTCTGAGAATATCACAAAAAATGAAATGTGTTGACTATAAAACACATTGAAAAAATTTCAATACGCATAAACTCTACAGTTTGGCAGAGAGGACATTGAAGTAATCATACGCATGAATAATGAAGCCCTTTTTCTCTGTTGTTTCCCAGAGCGCTTGTTCTTGGGTCACAGATATGGCCTTGGCACTCATATTTGCTGTAAACTCTTGTAGGGACATTTCCTTTCTTTCACTTCACAGAATCTGAATGAGTAAGCTCCCCAACCAAAGTGATTTTTTTTTTTTTTTAGCAATAGAAATCCTCACAAAACCCATGTTAAATTCAGTAGTTACTGTAATCAGTAGGAGAATATAAGAGTTGGCACTGTCATCTTTTCCCTCAATTTGACAGGGAATTTTGCTGAAATTTGACTCCCTCCCTATCTATAAAAACATTTGCAATAACTTATAGTGACATTCTGGAGCTATAATCTTTTACAGGAATGATTCCTCATGCTAGAAATTTTTTTTTTTTTTTAAATCGACATTTTGACCTGAAACTGGCCAATTCAGGTGCCCCTCTCCCAGCTTATCATTGCCAATGCTCCTACTGCTCCATCATGTTGTCTTCAGATTTGAAGCTTTTGTCACTGAAATCCTTATGAGATGTGTCATTACCACATCAGACTTGTAGTGCTCTAATTACAATATTTCCTGGAGTATAGTTTTTGCTAAAAAATGTGAATATTGGGTTTTGGGTTTCTCTTAAAAGTCCTGCCTTTCCTGAGTATAAAAATGGTATTAAGAGGTGGATATGGCCATTCTAACATGTTTGACCCATAGTGATTCAGCGGATGGCCCGGCTTTCTGTCAACCAGGATTTGGCTTCCTCTAGCTGCTATATGCAGTGGTAGATCATCATTATTTGATTATATGGAGGCAACGAGTGCATAAAACACTTGATACTAGCAATATCTTGAGTGCCAATGCCAGAGGTGCACATTGGATGACCACTCTGAGGGAAAAAAACAACAAAAAAACTGCTGATCACGCAGATTATCACTGCAAGCTTTCACCAGGCGCTCTAAAATGAACTTGCATGTCCCTTAAAAAGTAAAATTTCTTTTATTTCTGCTGCTTCGGAAGTCACTTGTGGACTATCTGCCATAGTAAAGTAGGCCCTCAAGAACCCGAAGTGACTCTGTGGGAGCCTTTATAATGATGGGGATTAGGGAGCAAAATTCAAGAAAAGATATGCTCAGAAAGCTAGGAAAAGGCAACAAAAGACACAGAAGTCATGGAGAGAAGGTTCTGAGGCAAAATGCCTTGCTTAGTGTACATACTTTTGTTGAATAAAACCTTTTTTTTTTTAAAACAAATCACCATCCGATGTTCCAATGGAAGTTTTCAAAGCTCTGTTAGTATAAGAAGCACAGGACTTTTTTGTCATATGTAGCTGGACAATGTGCTACTGAGTGGGATAAAATGTTGGCTCTTGCAGAGAGGCAGGCTTTTCAGACTTTTACATGGAAATTTTTTCAACAACTCTGATTTTAATGTGATTAATTTATTTGAAGCTCAATTTTAGATCATATTATCACTCGTACTTTTCTTCCACATCAGGGGATGAGTGCTCAGGTCCAGCCAAGGTTTATTGCTCCAAAAATGAAAGAGACACCCACAGTCTTGACCAATCCAAGCATCATGAAGGTAGGTGTATCAGTACAAATTTTTCCATGTCATCTGGCATAGTTATAGAGCTCTTAATTGAAATTTCAGAGGAACGGTATTAGTTTATGAACCTACCAGTTATCATGAAATACCATCAGTGAACACTACATAAGCAGTTATTATGTATCAACTCTTTCAGTCTGAAGTGAAATTTAAATGTTTATTTCTTTAAAAAGTAAGTTTGTAAATTTTTACATGAGATCTCAAATTCTTTTTTTGAAGTGGAGTACAATGTCGAGGAACAAAATTTGAGCTTCATTAATTATTGCATAAAGTTGATTGTATTATGAAACTTGCTTTCAAGATTTACTGTGTTTGGATTTATTTATATTAGCAAGAAAACATAGGGTGTATATTTGAGTCATAAAGTGCACCTGCATTAACTTTTATAAATAAACATAAGCGAACATGATCATGGACACACTTGTTTGTCCAAAAAAAAAAAAAAATGATTGAATAATCTCTGATGTGTCATCATTGATTACCTAAATATATTATTAATAGGCTGCAGATGACAGCTCTGGCAATAATTGCAGAGTTGTTATTTTACTGTTGAATACAAAGTCATTCTCATGATTTCCAGCAGGGGCTTGAATATAGGGGAAAACTTTCTCTTAATCCCCAGAATCCACAACAGACATCACAAAAAAATAGTGAGTTTGACAACATGTGGAAAACTCTGCAGTCACATCAGGTTTGCCACATTAAATTTTCTTTTTCTATTGTCTTAAGATTTGCTATGGAAATTCATGCCACCTGTTTAGATCCAGATTTACGCTGTGCACAGTTTTTATACTCTCCTATGAGATTACATGTTATTACTTATCTCTGTTTGGCAGAGTGGACATGTTTTTGTGACTTATTTTGTGAAACTGCATAGAGGTGAATCAGGTCTTACTATGGCTCACAGTGATGGTTGGTGTAGCTTTCAAAAGTCACTCCCTGCACCCTTTTTATAGTCAAACTGATCGAGAGGATTAACAGAAATTAATTTTTGCCTTTAGTGAAATGTATATCAAATTGCAGCAGTTGTTTCTTTTGTAGCCTGCATTGTACTGATACTACTTGTGATGTTTAAGTCTATGTGCGCAAGAGTATGAATATATGCAGTGAACTTATCCAGCTTGACTCCAGGTAGCTCAACACTCTGATTTGCTTGACCAGATTTTTGGTTCTGATTGTTTTGCATCTTTATCTGTGTTTTTTTTTTTTCAACATCCTTTAGCTTCACCTAATTTTGTATGAAAGCATACCATAAATAGGATACTGGATGCCAATCACTGACCATGATTTGTAACACAGCACACTACATCTGGGGAGGGGGTGGGATGGGAAAGGGAGCCTGTAAAAGTGAGAAGTGGGATCATTGCATAATGTCAGGGACATGAGGGAAGGGGCAGGATGTCAGCATAGATCATAATCCATTGGGCAGTGCCTGGAACTCAATATGTCATGGTCACCTGCCCTGCGTGCACACTGATGGAGAGGTCAAGTTGGTGCAATTTGTCTTTATTGTGGGCCTAGTTTTGTGCATCATGAGAGTGTAAGTGGGTATCCTATCTATGCTGTTGTACATGCTTGCATTAGTTGACTTCATTAATCGACTTTGTTTTTGGCTTTCATAGAAATGAAAAAAGCAGGTACCATGGTATTATCTAATGACATTAGTATTTCAGTGTGTCTGTATATGTGAGTTTGTGTTCTCGAATGAGATTAATGTGGATAATGCATTTAACAAACTACAAAACTCACAGAAAACGACCATTTGATGAGACATATATTTAACAATAAAAACAAAAAAAAACATGTCTTGAGAAACACTTGACCTAGATGTAGATTTGTCAAATGAGTGCGGCACTTGTATAGTTTGGTCCCCAAAAGCAGTTTTACTGGTCCCATCTGTGGTATTTATCCACAGAATATTTGCCATGCTCTGGCATTAAATCCTTTTAGATTATGATATGCAAAGACTATGTGCTTCGATCATAACATTTTTGAGATTCCTTTCCACCTAAAAATGCTTTGAAAACCATGGGGCATTAAGAGAGGGTAATTCGTTCATTTCTCTTAATACATTCCATCATTACACTGACACCCTACTAAGCTCCACACTGGGTAGCACAACCAAATTTTCGTTCCCCCTATAAGATCGTGCTATCCAGAGTGCATTATATTGTTTCATCAATAAGTGAAAGGAATTTTCTTCTGTGGACATATAGTCAGACCAGCCATTTATTCCGATTTTCCCCCACAAATTCCTGTCCTTCCGATCTTTCCGATTGCCCGCACTGTATTCCAATTTATTTATTTATTTATTTTTTTGTTTCGCCGACATTGGCCCAGCCATGCCTGTTTCGAACTGTCTCGATTTCGTTTCCCCGGAAGTGCCGGATGATATTTTAATCTTGCCTCACGTCTGCCTTGTGAACTCGGGTTTCGGTTCTTTGTCTTACAATCGTTACCGTCTCAGCCAGCGACTCTCATAATTTAGTTACTGCCTCGTCCGTTTAAGAACTAAATTTCCAACTAGATCTACATCAGGAATAGGCAAGCTTTGGGTTCTCACGGCTAGCCCAACTCGCATGCTTTGTACAACCGCCAACGGCTCCTTTGTTTAGAAGTAATGTTTATCGTATTTTTATTCCATAGGGTGGGTTGATTTGGCGTTGGACCAGTTAGATGGTCTAATCTTTCAATTTATTTTGTTATTATTCGGAAATAATAGTCTAGGGTATTAATATTATTGAAGAACTAATTTAAGAATTAGATCTACACGGGATGTAAATCTGTAGATCTAGACTAGATTTTAAATGTAAATATGATTAGCTGTAATATTACCTCATTGTTTTGTATGATTCTGATTTTTTTGGCCAAATTCAGATTTTTGAGAGTTAAGATACTGATTTTTGGGGTTGGCAAAGTGGCAGGTCTGTATAGCTCATATTGTCTTATTCTTATCATCTAATAGAGCTCTGTACAAATACAAAAGTCTCCAAATCCTGCCTCAAAGTCAGTGGGTCAGCCGCAGTCCCACATAGGTCCAGTGCAGCCTTCTCTTATGTTCCGAAACAGTGGTCGGCCACAGACAGGAGGGCCAAGTGGAGCGGGACTATTGCCTACCCCAGGGTGTGCCCTGGACAAGGCTGGCCGAGGGGACAAGGAGTCAACTCCTCCGGTAGTGCAAAACCTGTTTGATAGTGCCTCCAAATCAAGGGATGGCCCAGAAAATGCAGAGTTTCTGGCCATGTTCAATTCTTTAAAGGTTTGTACATCCTGTTATCTGTATAAGAGTCATCTGAAACTTATACAGTGCTTTCCATCAAAGTACTGGCCATGTCAGAACTGGGTGTGCTCAAGATCCCACTTTTGCAGTGCAACAATTTTTTTTTTTTTGTCTATAAGTTATATGCTAATGAAACAGCTCTAATGAAAAATCCACCAGCAACCTTCTAATCAGGCTGAGAGAGTGAAAACTCACAGTATAATTTCACTTTCACTCAAGTTTTGTGTTGTCCATTTGAGAGCAACTTATAAGGCTTTGGCATACAGACCTCTTAGATTTAGGAAGTGATGCAGATAGAGTAAGGGATAAAGGGAAGGAAGAAAAAAAAAAGGGGGGGGGGGATGCAGGAGGAGATTTCACATCTTCAAAAACAGAAATAAGTGAGTTAAAAGTACTAACTGTGAAATAAGATCACTCTCACAGCTTGGGACAATAGCCGTTTTGATTATGTTCATAATCAATGTAGAAATTCCTGTTCTTGAGATCCATTATGATAATTATTTGTATCTCAGATCCAAACAGAGGAGATGAAGAAAGAAGCTGGCGGGAACCAACCCTCAGAGCCTGTGTCATCCTCAATATCTGGAACCACAGTAAGTACAACTGTTGAAGCAGATAAACCAATGAAGTAGTGACCTTCTTCTGACATCAAAACTACCTCCCAGATATTAACAAGCATTGTGGAGAGAGAAAATTGCTATGATCTCCTCATTTCTTGAAACAAACAGTGGAAAGTTTTTAAAGATTGTCAGTGGAATGAAAATATTGTTTCTGTCATGGCAGGTTTTTGTTCAAAATTTTTCTTTACCTTTTTGTGATGTAAAGAAATAAACAAAAAGTGTTTTTTTTAGTCTTTGTTTAGAAAACTTCTGTGCTCAGCAAAGGGAAGTTATTTGGCAGGTGGAAAAAAGTAGATTCATTATTTTTGACATTTTTAAGATAATGAGACTATTTACTAATGCCTGGTGTAGGAAATGATTTAGATTTTCAAATGGATCCATAGATATGGTAATAAGACTCGAAATTCTGTGAAGCAGTGGAAGTTGTCAATTATATAGCAAGCCGTTATGTATGTTTTGTTTGGTCTACCATATGCCCTTTTTCTAACTGACACTTTTGTCATTGACGAGAATCACTTTTAATAAATGCGTATGAACTTGCAGGCTGATTTAGCATTGAAACAGTTGCTGAAAATTGGAGTGGATGTGCCATTAGCTTCAGAGGCCCAGGCTGGGACAAGGAACCAGTCGCCTAGAGGCCTGGCTGGAGCTGCAGTTGATGTCACCACATCACTTGCTCCTTCACAACCCAGCAAATGTGCCAGCCAAGCCTATGGCCGACAGGTGTCTCTGCAGGAACTATTTCAGGGAGGTACTCAAATTTGTTGCTCTTGTTTTTTCTCCACTTGGGCATTATATCCCCATTATTATCAGCCTTTCAAACCTTTGAAGTTCAACTGAAGCCACCAGAATGTCATTAGTTTTATAAATTTATTTCTTATGTTCAAGACATCGCTATCCAGACCCAATGGCAAGAAATGATAATGTAAGGCTAATGGCAAGAAATGATAGTGCAGACTGAAGGGAAAAAAAATGATGATCCAGACTGAGTGGCAAAAAAATGATAATCTAGACCAAATGGCAAGAAATGATAATCTAGACCAAATGGCAAGAAATGATAAATTAGAGTGACCGAATGGTGAGAAATGATAATTCAGACCTAATGGAAAAAAAGTGATAGTTTAGTCCTAATGGCAAAAAATGATAGTTCAGTCCTAGGAACAAAAAATGATAGTTCAATCCTAATGGCAAAAAAAAAAGTTCAGTCCTAACGGCAAAAAATGATAGTTCAGTTCTATGAGCAAAACATGATAGTTCAGTCCCAGTGATGGTTTGAGGCGAGTACCTTATTATTTATCAGGGATGTCAAACTTCCGACTTTAATCGGAATTCTGACTTTTTGGTCATGGCTGACTTTTCTGCTTTTGCACAATCAGCTGTCGATTTCGCTGAATCCTCATGGCAATCATGGTTTTATAATAATTTCTAATGCAATACAAGTCCCGAACAATAGCAATAGAACCGGAAGTACGATAGAAATTCGTGCATGCTCCAGCCGAGAGTCGAACTGCTGTTCGGTTGCTGTAAAGATCGAGATCGAAGTTGGTAGCACTTAGTTCCTCTAACCTGAGAACATGCAGTCGAGTGTCGCGGAAGAGTTGGTGGAAAATCAGTATATCAGAGTAAAGACAACAACAGATAATACGCACATGGTCATAGACAGGCTAATGTATGAGGGCAACGTTTCACGATCTAGATCTAGACTAGCTAGATCTAGATCTAGACCAGTTACGTTCAGTGATTACGACGACGGCACTGCCTGTAGGATCTTTTAAGTCCTTGGAATTTCCACTACTTGTGTAATCTTATAATCCCCTTCCCAGGTTCTTGTAAAAATATATGAATTTCTCTCAAAAGAAGGCAAACGTCTCCCAACATGAAAAGGCTAGAGAAGATAGATGTGTTTTATGTAACCGGACAGCGGTTGACCGTGGGAAGAGGAGAGTTTTTGCAAAATTTTCAGACTTTTTGGTGAAAATGGTTTGACATTCCTGATTTATACTGCAAGTCATATAGAAACCATTCAAATACAGAATCTAATGAGTGAAATTTTAGCAGTTTGATTCCCACATTTGTGAGATTAACCCTCAGTAGGATATACATCCTCTTCAGATAATCTTCTAGCTCTCCTGTGTTTTCTTTTCAATTTTGTGCCAAGTCAGTGTTTATCTTGGCCTCAGCTTCATATCTATGAAGTATCACTTGGCCTGTCCCTACACCTTGTATTGTGTGGGTTCAATATAAGACTTATTCTTATTGATGTGGCCATACAAACCCGAGTCCAGATGAATTTTTTTTGATGTACAGAGCCAGAGCTATTATTAGATTTGACCCCCTAGTAAGCTCCCAACCCATATTTCTGATTCTGTTCACTGCTATTCTTCTCAGTCACAGTCGACTATCTGTCAACATGGCCATAGATGTGGGTGCCACTTTGTCATCATACTCCAAATTTGAGACAAAAGTTTGAGAATTTTGTGAAAAAGAAAACGCTTATTTTGTAAGGGTTAGGGTAAGGGTTAGAGTTACTCAGTAAACCCGTGCCTGGATAGCAAAGTAACACTTAGCAGATCCATGCCCAGATAGCAACAGTGTTTATGAATTCGGTTGCTTGCAGTTGTGTAAATCCCAGTTGATAACTGGTTGAACAAAATTGTACATCCGAGTCAGAATAAGTCTTATATTGAACCCACACAATACAAGGTGTAGGGACAGGCCAAGCGATACATCAGAGAACATCACAAGTCACGAAATAACATTTGAAATAGATGCATGAATGTGGTATCCATTAAATTTTACAAATCCGGGAAGGGTTGGCTCTCATTTTTTTGGTCATTTCTAAAAGGTAGTATTTAACATAAGCTTGTTACAGGCAGAGGGCTTCATTCAGTTTGTTATGCAGTGTGATTGGGTCAGATCTCTCCATGAACAAGGGCAGTAATGTCTGAATGCCTGACTGAGCAAAATCAAAGTTTATTCATCACACAATCAGGTGAAATGGGCTGAACAACAAAGGAGGAATTTTATTGGTTTTGTAGCCATGGATCACAGAAATTAGTTTTGAAATTGAAAATTTTGATGCAGAATTTTTACACCCAAATAAACTACACTCATCTCTCTCTCTCTACTGACACGAATAATTCTGGGCACTACCTCCTCACTGCGCTCCCGGTATAAATGGCATATATTGATACTGCGATTATTGCCTTGGCGATATATACATATTGATTACTGTACAATGAACTAGACCAACCCCTGGCCCTGACCTGCTGGGACCCTCGGCTGTGCATACCGCTGAGGCATTGATCACAATATTGATATATGCCATTTGTACCGGGACCGCAGTGAAAAGGTAGTGCCTAATTCTATACTTTGACATCAGATCCATTTCATTCACCTGGTTTGCTAGAAATTGTTTACAAGAAAAACATTGTAGATTTTGATTCGATAGGCTAGAATTTAATTTGACCAGGAAATTCACTCAAACATTATTTCTCATGCTCTCTCCCCCACCGACAGTGAACCGCCAACAGCAACAACAACAGAGTGCTCTCGAGAACAAATCCCAGCCACAGTCAGCCCCGACTAGTGGTCAGTCTCGACCAGATGTCAAAACTGGGGAGAGGAGGTGAGAGAGTGTTATCCTTTGCACAGGTCTTACAGCTTGCAGCTAAGGCAGTGGTCAATAGGGAAACCTGAAAGCCAGACTTTTTCAGACAATTTTGCAAAGAAAAATATATTGTGAGCCTTAACTTTGCTTCCCCCGTTAATAATTATGTATGGTTGTCTTAACTGTTGTGCCTAAACCCAGTTCTTGTTAATAAGTAATATTAAGGGTGAGAAGACCACATAGACAAAATACACAATATGAGAAAAAATTCAGTGTTAACTACTGATCGTCTCCTTTTGAGGTTAAGAACTGTGGCATTATAATTACAGACTTGGTTTTCTATAGCAAATGTAAGAAAATTATCAGATTGTACTTTTACATTACTTAATCCCTCAAAAATGAAAGACAAAACTCTCAAAGTGCCATTCATCATGCAGTATTGTCATACCAATATTTCTGTTAATAGACTTACCAGAAAAAGTGTGCATTGGTTTTTCAAAAAAATATGTAGACACTCTCATATCAATGAGGTTTGCATTCTGTCTTATGAGTATTTGCAGCCAAATTTTGTCTAGTCAGCCTTTTCCTTATTCCATTAATATCCTTTATCATGATGTGCACAAGAGATTGTCTTGCATACTGTATAAAGCTCAGTGAATGTATTTATCCCATATCAGTTACAGTCTACTTAGATAACCACAATAAAAGAACTTGAGCAGTTGTCAGAGCATTTTATAAACTATTCACTGAAGTACACAGCAGGGAGTTAACATAGTTGAATTGACTGAAGTTAATCATATATCATCAGTTACTGTTGTAGCCTAGCCACAGTTCCAAGAATACAAACTGTGCAGAGGGAAGGTATAGCTGTTTACATCCCATCATGAGGCATTTTCTCACAGCCTGAGCCTATAGCTAGTTATGCTCAGTCCCAGTTTTAGTGAATTAGGTGGATGAGATGATCACCTACTTTGTCAACCTTGTATAGATGTATAATGAAGGAAGACAGAGGTTATAGCTTTTGATATTGAAAAATCCTATGTACTTTGTTGCGGCAAACCCTATAACATGTTTTACTGAACAAATCTATAGAGATCCTGTGGTGGAGCTGGAGGCTTACTGCAAGACTATCTTCAGTCAAGGAACCCCTTACTTTGATCATAAAATTCAGCCCAGGCAGGTAAGTTATAAGACTGAGACCTCCATCATATGCATGCAAGTTTCTGACCAGAGTCATAAAGATGATCCATAACACAAGCTCCAGCACATGGAGACAATAAACACATAGAGTCTTTATATGAGCTGTGCTATGTATAGCGATATCTAGAGAATTCTTTCATTCAGAAGATATTTACCACCCAGCTACTTCAGTGTTTACTTTGGGAAAGAAACAGATGTTGCCATCAGTCAGTGTGTTACGGTTCACTCCTGATGCTGTTGCTAAAATGATCACTATGATTGTTATTATAGTCAAGTGAAGGGAAAGGAGAAGATGGTCAGAGGTCTTTATATATTCCAAATGTCTTCCTATATAAACAAGGGATGAATGGTCTATGTTGTTTCATCTTGCATTATCTTACCTTCTTCAAAACAAATGGAGAAAAATCAGACTAACATAGTTAGACAGCCCTTCACTTGCAGATACTTCAATAGACCATGCTCATCAAACATGGGTAATTTCAGTCATTAAAGGCACTGTAAGAGCAGGAAAGGATAGCCAACCTGATTGCTGCTATGCCATCAGTGCAGAGTACAGACTGCTGCTATATTGACCAAGAGCCATAGCAGTAATTGGCTACTATTAGGACTAGTGCTAGTTAGAACTAGTGCTAGTGAAAGTGGTTTCTCACCTTCCCATACTATGTCTGATCCTGTGCCGCATTTCTGTGACTCTCCCAGCAGAATGGCTTCATTGCTGATGTGATACTGCCCAATGGACAAAGGTTCCAGGGCTCTCTGTGCAGGACAAAAGAGGAAGCTGAGAAAAGTGCAGCCAGCATGGCCATGTTGTGTATGGTAGGTTCACCACAAAGAACATAGTCAAGTTGTTACTTTTCCTCCTCAGGTGCACTAATTTGCGCACTTGTGGTTTCACGTTTACAAGAAAATTTACCTCCTTCATTTATATCTATAAAATTTTCTCTTTAGAACATGTCTTAAGTCAATATGAACTGATAGTGAATCAAGGGCTTTCCTCTATAACAACTTGATCAATACATGAGTCGTGATAATTTTAAGAAAATCATTTTGTTGTGTGTTTTTTTTTTCTTTTTAGCATCATGCTGTTATTGTTTACGATTTAGATCTAACTTTTGCAGACTTCCTTTATCATCATCATCATTAACCCCATTTAACCTCCAATGGAGCATATGTCCTCCAGAAAAAGTCTCCAAGCTGGATTCCTATACAAAAGTAGAGTGGACTCAAAAACAACAAAACATTGAAAAATGTAAATACACCAGTGGTTTAGACCTTCTGCCATTTGTTTCATGTTTAATATATTTGAAGACTCCAGTGGAAAAACCAGATAAGTCACATAAGTTTCTACAAAGGGAGAAAAACAAATAAAAATTTAGAAGTCTATAGTTCTTCACTGTATACTCTTTCAAAAACTCTCTTTTTAGCTGGTTTTAACTGGTTTTTCCAAATTATTGTTCCGGTTGACAAATCTTAGCAGTGTACTTTATAATGTCGAGGCAATAACTCATTTTTCACAAAAATGTGACTTATCGGGTTTTTTCACTGGAGTCTTCATTTGTATTCACAGAATACCAAGACCACCAAGCCCGTCCCCAATCATCCGGGGATAACGAACTACATGCCAGGAGCTCAGAGGCCAAATGTCAACCGTTTTTTCTCTTCTAATTCTGCCTTCAGCCCCATTGGGATGCCAGGTGAGATTGTACATGGCAACAACACATCAAAAAAAAAAAAGAACAGAATGAATTTTAAATATACTGTGGTTCTTAATTGAAGAGTTCTCACCATGACCAAATGTTGCAAGCGGAATCAAGTGCAATTTGAGGATAGGAATGAGAAAGTAAATATACCAGAGGGAATGAGTCTGTTGTCATACCGGGGTATACAGAGTTATTGGTATCCAAGGAAACATAAACAGTATATTCTACTGTGGTGACAAATTATTTATCTGTGATGCTTTTGTGTCAAGATATTCTCATTCAAAGTTAAACCTTGCGATTTCATGATCAGTAAATTCTGATTTTTCTCAGTGAAATTCTCTTATGACCACTATCTTGTTTCATCTAGTTGTGCAGCCTATCATTGTGTCTAAGGTCCTTGACATAACGGTTCTGTTATCAAAGTATTGCTTCTAGTGTGAGTCTCTTTCCCTCCTCTGCAATTGTTCCCACAATTAAGTTGATAGATAATGAACTGTGAGATTGTACACTTTCAATTGTTTTGAATATTTGCTAAGATTGTTCAATGTTCTGTCCTTAGCAAGAAGAAAATTATCAACTTCTGTCAAAATTTTCTAATATGCTTGTGTGGTGTGCCATAACAATTTTTTCATGTCTTGCATACTCTGTAACAGTGAGTGGGCCAATGCTGCTGACCCCTCAGCACTTCATCAACCAGCCACCACCATCCCTCCCTGTGCACCAACTGATGCAACAGCAACAAGGAAAGCCTAGCCAGTCACAGTGGCACAAACAACAACAACAACAACAGCAGCATCACCACCACCAACAACAGAATCTTGCTCATAGTCATGCTGGCCAGTCTTTTGCCTCGGATGTAAGAGAGAAAGCTTTCTTTATTTCCTGCCTTTCTTTGTTTTTGTTTATTTTGTTTGTTCTTTCTTTCTTTCTTTCTTTGTCTGTCTGTCTGTCAGTCTGTGGTCTGTATGTCCGGTGGTTCTGTCTGTCTGTCTCTTTCTTTCTTTTGTTATTTCTTTCTATCTTTCTGTCTGTCTGCCCATCAGTGTGTTTGGTTATCAGTCTGTCTGTCCATCAGTCTGTTTGGCTATCTATATCTGTCTGTCTAACGGTATCTGTATTTATCTTCCTTTCATGCTTCAAAAGTCAAAGTTTTCCTAAGATTTGTGAGTGTGAATTTTATAAGACCTTTAGGTTTTTTGTCCTTCACTCCCCAGCACCATTCTAGACATCCTCAGCAGAGAAGCTCCCAATCGCGGTCACCTGGCTCTTTCCAGACGTCGCAGGCAACAGGGCTGGGATCTTCAGCCTTCACTGGCACTCAGAATATCCTTCTAGCCAACACAGTGACCCTGCCCACTTCTGTAACAGCATCAGTTTCCAGTACAAGTTCCTCTGCAGTCAGCCAGCAGTTTATTCCATTGCAGGTGTGTGGCTTAACACTTTTGATGTCAAGATTCTGTGGCACATATAAAAGTTTATTTTCCACTTAAGGTGCAGTGGTGATTTCCAGCACACATAGTAGGGGGTGTGGGAATAAGGGGCATAACCTCATAAATATACAAAATAAGATATTTTGACCACTCTGTGTCTACCAGAGATTGTCTCCTGAAAACAGATAATGTCGACTTTGCTTAAAATCAACACTTTTTCTTGGTCCCGAGAGATTGACTTTAAGGAGATTCCGCATTAGTTGGGAGGTATAAAGAAAAACTCAGAATTCAACATAATTCCTTTAAATTGTGGGAAAATATCTCCTGCAAAATTGTGGCATTTTGTGCTTTGAAAAGTTGTTTCAGTTTGTTTTATAATCATTAAATTTCATTTTTTACATTTTTCTTGAAAATTTTGTTGGTTATTTTTTATTTATTTATTTTTTTTTTCAGCTTATTTTCTATCTCCTTCAAATTCACTGACATATTTTCATCACGTTTGGCTCACATACTTTACTTGACGTAATTGAGAAGAAAACGTTACTTTTGTGTCTACTATTCTTTTTGAGAAAACGTTTTTTTAAATTGAATAAAATGCCAGGTTTGTACACACTTAATATGGCATATTCAAAAATTCATAAAAGGAAAAAATAACTATCAATGAAACTTGAGTTTACTTGAGTCATTTTTTAGGTATTGGATGTTAAAAATGACATTGAAAATTTGGACTGATTAGATGTGAAAGTAAATAGGAGATAGGTTTTGAAAAATGGCAAAATCCAAGATGGCGACAGTTTCCTTGGCAGCCAGGTGCTCTACCAAGTTTCTAAAGACATAATCTGAATCAGAATTACATGCCAATTACACAAATACACATTAAAATGATTTATAGCAAAAACAATAAAAAAATGTTTGTTGATTTTCTAGAAACAAAGATTTTTGAGATGCTGATGATATGGAAGTTTATGTCTTCCTCAGGCATTCCTTTCTCAAGTTGCTGCAGTTGTTCTTGGCTCTGCCTTGGTTTGATACTGTTTGTGATGTGCTATGTGTGTGTGTGTGAATGTATGTTAAGTCTATAACATATCCCATCTGCTGTGAAAGGAGTTTCCTTTTGAGGACAAATAAAATTGATCTTATCTCAGGTTGTACTTTGGTAACCAACAAATCTCTGTAGTATGCTTATTTACATTGTGTTTCACATACAGTGTTGCTCTCTACCCAACTTTTTTGTGACACTAAATTCATAACCAACATCTTTTTTTTTTTTTTTTGCTACCTTTTCTTTCCTTAGGTTTCTCGGAATCAAAAAATGCCAAGCAAGAGAAAGGATAGTATAGGGGAGAAGTCAGAGGTACATGGTGACTCAAATGCTACAAAATCAGGCCAGTGTGTCATGCAGATGGCTAGTAAAGCACCAGAACCAGAAAAGCTCATGGACATCTTAGATCATGGTAGAGTGCCAGAATCAGGCTTGGATGTAAGCACCAAAGGGAAAAGCTCTGTCGCAGAGTCTGGGGAGAGTGTGGATAAAAATGGAGTTGTGCCAGGTGCTTGTCTAGCAGCAACCAGTGTCAGGTCGGCCTCAACAGCCTCTTCCTCCAAATCCACAACCCCTACAGGAAAATCAGCATTGCGGAAAAAGAAGTCTCGCCTTGCAGCAAACTTCGGGACAAAAAATAGTTAGTTTTCCATGTGTGAAAATATACATCGATGCAAGAGATCTTCATCTTTGTTTCCCTACAAGTTTTAATCCTATTTTTCTACTGTTGTGATCATAGTTTTTCTTTGATTACATAACATTGGTAAAGATGGCAGGCTGTAATAGAATGAGAGGCATCTTTGACTGCATTTGAGTTCCATATTTTCTTGGGTGATATCTGAAGAAGTTATTTCTTTCTGATATACTCATAGTGAACATGAAGAAAATAGCATTAGTAGCTCATGGAAATGGTCACTTTTATATTGGGAGAAAAACATGTTCTTGAGGACAAACAGGATGCTGTAATTTTTTAAGTCAGTCCAGACATATCATATCATATTAATAATGTCATTGTCACTCATCATTTGTGTACAGCAGATATTGTATTACTTTAACTGGGACATCATCACACATGATTTGTAAACAGCAGTTGAACATGATGTAAGGAATCGTCACAGATTTACACAAGTCAGGAACGAATTGCACACAAACATGTTAGTGACACACATTTATTGTTTCAGATTATTTTGTTAGATTCTCATCATTGTTTCTTTTAAGGGCGCGGGAATATAGGATGACATATTCTGTTTGCTGGCAATGCTAATGCAGTGAAGAGCTGACGTAAATTCCCTACTACTGCTTGTGATTGATATCAGTTGATATTTTTTAAATATATGTGTTTTCTTTTGAAGTTGCAGTAAGTTCTGAGTATCAAAACTTAAATTGGAATGTAAGTTTGGTATCACCAGACTGTTGTGGAATCTCCTTTAAGGAACAGTAAAGACACACTAAATGATGCACTCATTTGTGATTAGGTAACATTGCTGTAGATTGTGTTCAAGTGCCTCAATGTGTATCTTTCCAGAATATCACAACTTGAGTAAGCCAAAATAGTAGGATGTTGAACTTGCAGGACAGTTTTTGAACATTTTTACAAAACCACTCTGATTAAGCATCTTCTGTCCTCAGAGACATAGTTTTGAGTTACTCTGTTCCATTGCCAGTAAGCTGTGCCACTACTGCAGGGATAGGTTATCAGCCGAAGAAAATTAGTCATTGTGTATTTGTTTCTGTGAACATGCTATTAATATATATGTATAACTGAGAATATAGTCAGCAAACAGAGCAAAATAGATATGTTACTCAATCTATATACTACAATATATAGATAGAGTAACATATCACCGAGTGTACTGTTTTTTAGTAGAAAAAAATCACAATATTCAGTGATTTATTTCCTATAAGTATTTAATCTAAGATATTATATGTCTGAGTTTGCTCAGCACTATCAGCACTTTTTGTAGCAGTACTCCTACATATATGCAAGTTAACTCCATAGGCCACTCAAATTTTTAATTCCATAGTTTATGTGAATGCCACCTGAATAGTTAGTAGCAAAAGCCTTCAGTATGAAGGAGTCAGGCTTCAGGAGTAGCAGACAATTAATAGTAAGTGGTACCAAGTAGTGATAGGAAACATTCGGAAGGCCTCACACCTGGCTCAAGAAAGACAGCTTCATTTTCCTCAGTGCTTAGTGGCATAAGAGAAAGGGCATCAAGACAAATTAAGTAAGTTCTTTTGTCATGGCAACATAAGATTTGTGGAACTAAGAGGGCAAGGAGACTTTCTCTTTCAGCCTGTGTGAGGTTCCCTCTTTATAGATTACTTTTGAATCAGAATCAGAGTGTGGAGATTAATATTTGTCAACTCAAGATCAGGAGAGACGACTTCTATTCTTTCAATCTTATAGCAGTCTCATTATGTTAGTTTGTTGTTTACTTTTTTTTTTTTAAGGATGCCTATCATTACTTTTGAATTGAGTTTCTGAGGAGGCCACATTTTTCCCAGCCTTTTCCTACTGTGTATACATGTAAAAGAATTGTTAATTCATATGCCGTTTTATTGTTTTAGCGTAGACCATTTCAGTACTCAGAAATCTTTACACAACATACAAGGCAGTCATTTTTTTTTTTTAATCTGCACAATCAGTATTGTGAAGAAAATTCACTACTGAAAGGCTTTGAAGTTTGAGATATATTAGTAAGATTATTTACATTTTTTTTCTTCGATCACCTTCGGAACTGTGACATTGTATTACTTTCATTCTACAAATGAAAAATCAATGTGAGGTTCTGTGCAGAGGTCAGGAACTATTGTTAATGTGCTGTCCTCTGAAGTCTTTTTAGAAAATTACATCACTAACTTAAACATTCTTCCCTTCCCATCAGAAAAATTACAACTTTTATATGTTTTGAAGTGTCATCTAGCACTTGAATGATATTTACATGTATTGATGCGACTTAATATTTAGACAGTTTCTGATAATTGAAAATGTTTCTGTTTATGCCCTGTGGTGAAAGGACAAGTCTTTGTCAGCACAGCAACAAGTGATATCTTTGTAACATCGTCCAATTAATTGTACATGATCTCTAAACCAAAATAAAGCGGAAGAAATTAGGTTGGCATCATTAAGTTGTGCTTGGAAGGAAACTTTGATGAATTGTGCAGGAAAAAAGTAAGTTTTGAAACCTAAAAGTTATAGGTAACCTAATTGATTCAGCACTTGATAAAACCGCAGAAGACTTTACTTTGTTTATGAATCATTCTTATCCTTTAAAATATTTATGTTTTGGCTTCTGGGTTTGCCTTCTTTATTGTGCATCATTTGCATTGATCATATTTTATACAGCATTGTAGTTGTTTTGTTTTTTCTGTTTACATGGAACCATGACGCATTTCAAGTACTAGAGATGCTTGTTTTCCACTTTTGTCATTTATGTGCAAGGAATTTGAGATGCGACACATCAGGCTCTCGTCAGATTTTGAGCATATGGAGTTATTGGTACCAAAGTTACACTTATCCATTTCCCTTTCTGTGTGTGAAAAAATTTTTGTTCCACCTTAAGTAGAAGTCGAGCTATTGGCGATTAAAGATGATGGGGGTGACCTGTTGCTGCAGCTCAATTTAGTGAGAAAATGGCCGATCACTTTTGTAAACCCTTATCAATCTTTGTTAGCCCATGCCGCTAAACTGCAATTGTGAGGCCTTTACTTAATATATTTCAGCAAATTTAACTCCAAAATACATTGTTAGATTGATATTGAAGGTTTTAGTGAAGAAAAAAAAATTCATGTTAAAAATTTGTTCACTGTTGAAAAATGTGATTTCTCTGGTCGCCTCAATTTGACGAGTGCCTGATTTCATCACGTCTCATTTGTATTAGTGCATTTTACTGTAATGTTTCTTAGTATCAAAAATGTTTTTAACTTGTGCTTTCAATTCTTTATTGTTGAAAGTGAAATTTGTGGCCTGTTTTACATCAGCAGTTTGTTGAACTGAAACTGTTATGCTTTTAATTTATGCATTATTCATTTCATCATTTTTTTTTTTGGTTTATTTTAGGGTCAAAATAGACTGGAGTATGTGTTCTAGACTTGACCCAACAAGTAAAGTGTAAGTTTATGTTTCAGTGACCATGACAATAGAGCCCTTCACTTTCTTGAACTTACTAGAGAGGGTATATCTCCCCTCAAAACACATTGACCCTTTCTAATTACAGCAGTTTAAATGGGACATTTTTTAACAGGATGATTTTACGAATTGTGTCTGTGCCCTTTAGAATTGAACTCCTAAGCACTGAGAGAAGAGAAACGGTGTGTAAATGTTAAATCTAAACATAAACTCTCTTACATGTTATACAGTTACATAGGTATTTGCAGATATGTACTGAATCCCAGACTGGCCCTGAGAATCGTAAGTTCAACAATGTTTAGACCTATATGAATCACTAGTGCTTTGAGAGAAATTAAGCACTCAATGGTTTAGCCATTGAATATATATTCATCGATAACAGACTGTGAATTGACAAAATAATAAAAGCCATTTCTTTATATGGCGACAATATTTTAGTATCAGGTCTTCAAAATGTCAGTTGTTTTTGTCTGATTGAAAGAAAAATATTTTCACAAGGATGTTGTAAAGAATTGATTATTTGTTCCGAAACAAACATCATCGCCTTGACTGGACAAAGTGTGTGTTTCAGATAGACCCTTTAATCTGGAGACCCGCAGTAGATGTGATAGGACTTGGCTATTCTGGAAATGTCACAAAAGTGAAACATTGTTCATTGAGATCTTTCACCTTATAATCACTGGCCTCCTGAGAAGACTAAGAGGTCTAACTGAACATTTTAAATTTAACTGGTACACCCTAATCAGTGGCAAGTTAAGTCATATGCAGTATGCAATGACTGTCAGCAGTTCATTGGTTGGTATTGAGAGCTGACTTGGAGCTCAAAGGGTTCCACTCTAGTTTCTCTCCCTAGGAACTGAAGGCATCATTGATACTTTCCTACGTACAGAGTGTTTTATCAAGCATGACAGTGTACAGTATATGATTTTATTTGTTCCCATTCATTGTTCTTGTTTTTTGCCCTTTGAGATCTTGCATCGCTGGTTGTTATAATATTGTCTATCTATCACAGGGGATGAGCATCCTTACTGTATGATTACTGTGTGTATTTGTGTTACAATACACGTAACTACTCCTAGGGCTAGCAATGAAATTGATGTATCTTCTTAGTCATGCGAAATTTAAAAGTGTGTCACATGTGAAGTATAGAGCTAGAATTGCTCACAACGTTCTGTAAAAAAAAGACAAAAAAAAGGGCAGTAATGCCCCCCCCCAAAAAAAGGAAAAAGAAAAATTAATATAAATAAACATGCCCTCCATCCATGCAAAGCTGACTGCAATTTTCTCATCTTTTTCATTTTCCATCTATATGCAGAAGAAAACCAAGCTCTTTTTTCCCCTTCGATTTTTAATATTTGTATTTGTTTGTTTTTGTTGATTTTTTGGGGGGTTGTTTTCAGAAAAACATGTTGCACCTCAACAGTGACCAGTAAGTTGCACACTGTAGGATTTGTTCAGCCTGGAATTTTGGGCAACGATTTGCTTAGAACTGATCAGTTAGTAGCAACATCATGGAGTTCAATAGCTTAACATACTTCCATACACAGAAACCAGTCACAATTGTGTGCAGACACATACGAGGCAGCACCTTTTCATCTTTGTTATCGTCATTATATGGGTAACATTTTCCTTACTCAGTCATCACAGACAGTATAGCCAGATCTAGAGTTAGGCCAAATGTTTGGATTATTGTCATCTTTTTTAACCTCTTGTTTTACAAACAATATATGATTTTTAACATCGAAAAATCTTTTGGGGCTATTTAATGAAAGTGTAGGTGTTAAATCTAAATCCTGTACAAAATGCTAACATTGAAATGGGGAACTTTTGAAAAACATGCTCAATTTCTCATTGTAGCGATAACAAATAAAATCAGGCTTATTCCTCATATGATGACAAAGAAACATAATGTTGGGGAAAACTTCATGCATGTTTACTTATACAATAGTAACTAGCAGAGAATACAGACGGCTTTAATTGTCTCTGCAGAGATGAAAAACACCAGGCAGTAGTTAACTGGAAATTTTCAACAATTGCACTTGATAGAAATTAACCTGTCATTGAGTGTGACTGGTTTTCACGTGGTACTCATTTGTCGATTTCCCCTGATGAACATTGTAGGAAAACAGCGTCTCTCCCTGTTTTTTTCTTTACTTGAGTCAGTATATGTAATTAATGATGGGAGTGAAGGTGGGAAATATGAATGTTGTTTGCATAAATGGAGAAATGAAAGCATGAGTATGAACGGGAAGAAGAGAAGTGAAATATGAGGTAAGTAAATTTGAGTGTATTAGTGCATTGCTGACTAGCACAAAATATTGAATCTGTTAATTTGGGACTTGGAGTAATTAACCCTAAAAATGTAAGTAGAAACTGTTGGGTTGACAGGGTTTTTATGATGACTTTACTATTCATGTTTAAATAATGACACTGACAGTCAGCAGTACAAGGTGAAGTAAAATGAGTACCATATTCCTGCTTTCCTGCTGTTTGATGGGAATTTGAGTACAAGGTCTAATAATTGTGTGTGGTTACCTGAGAAAAGAATATAATTTTACTTTTTAAGTTCTTAATTGTTTCTGAAACTAGAGCTTTTTTGATTATGTAGCTTTTTAAAGTTTTAAAATCTCTCTCCTTTTTTTTTTTTCTGGTGAACTTTTAGAGATGATCATAATAGGAAAGTTCATGTAGAGTAAAACTGGTTTGAAATTTCAAAAACAAATGTTATTGAATTTCAGAGAGAATTGACTAATAGAATAGACTATGCTTAAAGAACATACTTTTATTTATTTTTCTCTCTTCCTTTGCCCTGTTATAGATATAAAAGTTATTAAAGAAAAAATGAATAGTGATGCATTTCAATATGGCAAAACGCCGCTAGATCTAGTAGATTGATTTGAAGTTAATTGAATATGCTCTTATTTTGGAATTCATTTGATGCAGTCATATCAGAAAACAGCTTTGAGACACATCGAAATTTGAAAAAAGGTTTGACTTAGAGATAAGAATCTGAATCTTGGTTTTATACTAAAAACTCGATTTTCAACATGTGACCTCAAATTGACTACATGTATTTTTGTCTGTAGCTCGGAACCCACTTATGCAACTTTTTGGTGCTCTTCCCAGACCGCCAGCGCCACACATACAATGAACGAGTCTTTGACTAAATTAGTCCCTTGACTCTTCTAGGGTTAAAAAACTCATACTCAGGCTGATGGAAGTATGAAGGAAGATCTTTTTTTACTGCTTAGAAACAGTCATGAATCATCTTTTAATAACTTACTTTAAGTGCACACAAATAATGGTTGTATAAAATGTAATGATAATACAGCAGATTGTGGAATATAAGACACGTCTTGTATAAGCAGATTCAAGGAATTTAGAAATGGAATTGCAATGTAATGTGAGCATGAAAAGCTAAATGTAATATGAACATATAATGCTAACTTGTTAGCAATACTGAAAATAAAATCATGGAGTACACAGAATGAGACAGAAATATACGTAAAAGAAGATTATGTAAGTTCCACAGCATATTTCAAACACTGTTATTGATTTCAACACTGACTAATTTTGCTGGGAATATTTAGTGGCAAGATTATAGTGATGGTGAAAAAATTGGACACACACACACACCGTCATTCTATCTTTTTTTTTTTTAACGTTATAGTCTGAACTTTTGATCAGGAAAATGGATATGTACAAATGTTAATTACTGACCCATTTTAGGACAATCATGGATGAACATGGTATTTGTGACATACAAATTCAAACTTTGCTTGTTTCATGGGAAAGAACAAAATTTGGAATGAATGAAATTTGCTCATGATCATACACACCATGCATACAACATATGAGGGGCTTCACAGTAATTCATTTGCAAGGCAATACCATCAACTATATTAGCATGGCCCATTATAGAGACAGAGAAAGAGAGAGGTCGATAAAAATTAACTGAAAAGTAATGTGAAAATGTCATGTAGAAGAGATACCAATATCTTGTGCTGACAATTGACTATTGTAGAATGATGAATGAGAGGAATGATTAAGAGAAGTTTCTAAGGACACATGAACATAACATAGACAACTTTCTCTTTTCCTTACACAAGAATAAATACCATAGTTTCGTTCTAAACAATCTCTCCACTGTATATTTAAAAAATAGGCATGCATTTGCAATGTTTCTAATGTGCTTGCATATTTAAAGATAAAAGTCTCAGATCTTCTAAAATGGACGGAATCTGAGGTTAATAAAAATAGCTTCATCAGTAGACAAAAGCCTTAATCCTGGCCTTTATATATAACAACATAGAAAAAAAAGCATCCACATTGATCAAATGAAAATGAAAAAGCTGAGCCTGTTGTAATATTTTCTATTTTTTCTCGTTAGGTTTTAAGGTCTGTAAATGTGAGAGGGCAAGTGAATGTCATTAAAATGTCAATAGTCATCATAAATCATTTTGAGACATTCAGTATACTTAAAGTAAAAACACTGATACTTGTTTGAAATATATCCATGACCTTGAAAAAAAACAAACTCATATTGAAAGCATTTTCCTCTGCACCCTTTTTTGTTGATGCAGCGTGTCTCATATATCAGCAGCTCTTTGTGCATTTAACTCATTCCACACAGTGGAGATAGTTTTTCTGTTTTCCCTGTTTGTCCATGGCTTTTCATTTTCAGCGTTTTCCTTTGCTGCTTGCAAAACATAAATTCTATGCTAGTTTTCTTTTGTACTGCCATCAGGGGATAGCTCTTAAGAAATTACCTGAGCAGGAATAAGACAATCTAGTGTAGATTTTAATTACTTAGTATGAAACAAGTTAAGTTGCCTTGACAACTTTCACAGACTGTGCACACTAACAAGTCTCAATTTCCATGCTGACTGTGATCTGACCAAGGAAATCAAGACAAGTAACAGCAGTTCATACTGGCTATAACTGTGACTTATAAAACAGCAAAGTCCAAGATAGCAGCTTGATATATGCTGTTGCTATGTCTCCAAGTCCATCATTGTCAACCTGGGGAAAAAGACAACTACATGAACACATGAATACATGGTTGTACTGTACTTCTTTTTGTCACAGAGACAATCACATGTCACACAAACATTTACCTGTCATACAAACATTTTATATGTCACACAAATGTTTACATATCACTCAAACAATTGCATATCAGACAGACAATTATATTTCCATTTATGAAATATGCAGAGAATGCATGGTTGTCAGGCATGGGAAAATTTTTTTGGTTAAATACTTCTCTCACAAATGATGCTGACTTGAAAGCTTATGAATTTTGCCATCTTGCACTGATAATGGTATTATAATATAATCTCTTGATGCCTTTCTCTACCTTCCTAATCATGCAATAAAAGTATATGGAAAATAAACAATACAAAATAATTATTACAAGATGAAAATGAAAAGATGAATGACAATTGTTTTTCGCTGACCCCATTACTTTTCTTTGCCAGACAACAAGCATCGCAAAGAGGGAAAAAGCACTACTTTCCTTCTTTTTATTTGAAAGATTTACAACAGAGAAAAAATTATTATGACAAAAAGAGAAGATTTTTCCTTACTCCTTGATTTTCTCCGCACAGTCGACTTCACTCGAGTCAAATCCTGATGAGTCAAACTTCAGATGAGTCTATGTTTTTTTTATGAAATGGGTCACGCGCCCGACTCTTCTTTATTTCACTAAAAAACTAAAGGATGAATGGACATCACTTTATCCATATTCACTGATGAGTCTACCTTTTTCTCCTGTCCCTGCCCTTATGAGATCAAAGGAAAAAGCAATGCTTGAGTCGATGTAACTAAACCCAGCTTGCACGGCACTTCATCTCAACACATTTAAGCCTTTCCCATCACACGATAACACAACTATAGGTTAACTACATGTACACATGTGTAGCTATAACTGTCAAACTGACTCACTAAGCTGGGCTAAACGCTCCCTCAGACTAAGTGATCAGAGACCAACTGTACACTGTGTCCTCCTCCTTTCCACACCTTACCACGATCTTCCCTGTCTAATCGGCAGTGCTTCGAATTCACCCATCCCCCACTCTGCTGTATGAGTGTGATGCAAATTCGGTTAAGAGGTTAGGAAAGTAGTATCGGTGATCCGATCGTCTTTGATGTGGGGAACTCCTCGGCCCACACCGCAGTTCACACGTGAATGCCACCCCAAGCAGACCTCAGGAACCGGCCTTTGTTCTTCTCATTGTGGCGAACTTGCTTGCTGCAGTAGCAGGTGACAAAGAAAAAAGACTGAGTGTGATCCCTCCACACACACACGCATGCACATACACACACACACACACTTCCTTGTAGCTTGCGCTTTGGCCAATTAGACCTAGCTACATCTTTATTAAGCTACTGCGGTGAGAGTGAGAGCAGCGAAGTGCTGAACCCTCCTCGCCCCTGTCCACAGACAGATTCATCGCATGCAACGTTTATCATTTTATCATCAAAACTAGATCTAGTATGGAGTGTACAACAGTACATGAACATGAAGTGTTTTACAGTATGAAAAGGTGGAAGACGTGGTGAAGGGAGAAGAAGTGTGTATGGCGATCATATGGCATTGAATGCTCAAGAGGCACGATTGGGAGCAGTGGACACAGTCAGGTAACATGACAGTGAAATTTGCACAGCGGACTCATGACAACAGGTGTCGATAATCTGTTATAATTCACCCAAAGAGTAGATGGTTCTCATTGACAATGAATGCAAGAGATCAAGTTTGATGCTTGAGGAAAGTACGCTTAAGGGGAAGTAACCTATATAATGCAGGACAATAACGGGTCATTCAAAAATAATTAGTAGTGCCTATTTTTAGTTTTCTAGTCTTTTGTGAGATATTGATGAGTCAAACTACAGATGCCTCGATGCCTTTTTTTTTTACTCCCCGGCCCACATCGACTCATCTGCAGTCCACTGTATTTTTCATGGTGCGCACTTCAGGCAAAAAACACGAGTGATTTTCTCCCCTTTTTAGAGTTTGTTCAACAGCTCCTCTCTCTAGCAAAGGGAAGTAATTTGGCTGACAGAAATCAATGCTCATTTTGGAGTTTCATATGATATGATTATGCTTTGATTCCATGTATTCCTTTACCACTCGCATTTGTCTCTCCACTCCTGGGACACATACTTAGATGGCGAAGGCCCTGACGGCAACTCTGACCTCAACTGTGCCAGCTGCTGTTTGGTCTCTTTGTCTGCCATTTGGGTGTAGTCGGCCAGTCGACTGATTGTCTGTCTGCTGGTCTATAGGAAGAAGCAGATAATTAATTTTTTTTTTAAATGAACATAAAACAAAGCAAAAAGTTAAGTGGCAAAAAGGCAGATAAATAGTTTAAAAAGCAAAGGTAAAAGTTCGAGTGCTGAAGTTTACTGGAACATTTTCTACAGTCGACTATACCTGAGACGAACCCTCATCAGTCGACTTTCAAATCAGTTGATCTTTTGGCTTGGAACGGGTCCCGGCGCTTCTTTACTTTACAAAAAATCATACTGATGAATCGACGTCGACTCATCCGTATTCACTAATGAGTCGATCTTTTTCTCCTGTCCCCGTCCTTATAAGATCAAAGGAAAAAGCAATGCTTGAGTCGATGCAACTAATCTCAACTTGCGCGGCACTTCATCTCAACACATTTATGCTCCTCCCATCACATGACAGCACGACTATAGGTTAACTTGAACTGTCAAACTGATTCACTAAACAGACTAAACTCTCCCTCAGACTATGTACATGTATGTGATCAGAGGCCGACCAGCCATTGTTTCCTCCTCCTTTTCACACCTCATCCATGATCTTCCCCGTCTAGCGCGGATGCTTCGTACTCACACCACACACCCCCTCCCCTCTGCGAAAAGTGTCATGCAAATTCGCGTAAGTGGGGTAGGAAATGTAGTGTCGGCAAGCGTTTTTGATGTGGGGGATTCTCCGGCCGCACCGCGGTTCACACGTGGACGTTACCCCGAGAAAACCCCGGGGAGTCGGCCGTTGTTGTTCTCATCGCGGGGAACTTGCTCGCCGGACTAGAGGATGGCAAGTAGTTGTAAAAACAAAAAAAAAACAAACAAATTTTCAAGTGAACATTTTTAATGAAATTTTTTCTTTCACAAAATTCTTCATGTCCATTTAAAAATGTATTTCAAAGTTACATTTTCTGAAATACATAGAATACAAGTCCAAAAGCTGTAATTTAATGCCTTGGCCTAATAAGGGTTAAAAAAAAGCGAATGGCCATATTCTCACTAACTTCACCTGTAGTAGCAGGACTCCTCATCGTCTTTAACCACCAATACCTCGACTTCTACTCAATACAACAAGAAGATTTTTACATCAACTAAAAGGGAGATGAATAAGCATTGCAACAATATCAATAACTTTACATGCTAAAAAAAATTGACCTGCACCTCATCTCATCATGTAGCCACTATAATGTGTATATTGTCTTTCCAAAATCAAAAGTCAAGAGGAGACTGTCCTAAATTAGTATAATTTTTCCTCAGTTAACAATTCTCAAATATTTTCTACAGAAAAGATACCTGTATCATTTCTTTAGCCCTCTCTGCTGCATCCTGTGCCTTTGATCTCTCAACTTCCAGGGATTTTCTCTGGTCTGTATTCTCTTTCTCAAGTTTGGCTTGAATCTGTCTGCATATTTAATGGGCAATGTAAATGTTAATGTAGCCATTATTTATTATGATGTGGTTAACAAAACTGGTATTATGTGTATACATGTATATCATAATGCTACAGTGTGCAGTAAATTGTAATTTTACTGTTGTGGCTGATAACTAATTTATAGATTTTTAAAAACATTTTAAATAAACTCAAACTTTAAAACAAAAGGAACTTTTAGAAGTGAGAGCTCTTATCAAAAGGAAATTACTTGAGTCACCTCTCGTCTTCAACAGTGACAGTGGTGCCCAGCGTCATAGATCTACACACTACACTACAACACACCAGTACTTCAACTTTTATCTCCATGCATCGTATGTTATCACCTGTCTTACCTCACCGCACATCACAACTTGCTTACCAAGTTTTAAAAACTTTTCAAACTTTAAATTCTAATGGAAGGAAGAAAAAAAAAACAACGAGCTCTAATAAGTATGCTTAATATATTTACCCTTTTAATAAGTACATAAGTAATAAATGTATGATCTGTTTTTTTTTTTTTCAGATGTATTCCTAAGCCTTTTTTCCATGTTTCTGAAAATCAGCATGGGTTTGTACAAGAAAAATGGTTGACCCCTGGTAACACACTCACCTGATAACACAACCTTTCAAGTTTGGTCCTAAAGGTGAGTGTGTTATCAGGGTTCCACTGTACACTCATTTCCCTTTCCAATATCTCTAATAACTTTATATATCAACAATTCACCATCTGACTCATTTTATCTGAAACATTCTCCTCAAAATCAGAGAGCTTGACTGATAATAAATAAAATGATAGCATTCGTCACAGTTGTGAGAATAAAACTGAGCCACATGGCTCATGGTCAAGAATAAGACAATAAAAGCATTTACTTTGATGTTGTCAATTCTGTTTGCAGCTTATCAAACTTTCCTTTAAACCAATCATGAGCTTCTTGAAGATGTTTGGAAATCTGAGGAGATTCACAGGAAAGACAGATGGTCAAGGTAATTTTATCAGCAGGTGAAATGAAGATGCTCTAACAATAAAATGAAATAGTACCAAAAGCAAGCAGTAGTATTTAGTGTATATAGAAATTCAGTATGTCAAATCTGTGCAACTCCCAATTTTTGTTGTAGAAGTATAAGATTCTCTCTCCCCTTTATTTCAAATCATATGCACAGATAAGAAACTGTACACCAAAAAAAAAAAAATGGAGAAGGACATGAGATACAAAAACTGGCAGAAATATCACACAGAACAAGTAAGGAGGACTTGATCATAAACTACAAACACAGCCCAGACTGCTTCACTAATTAAGAGGAAGTTATGCCTTAAATGGACATAAGACACTTACCTCCAAAGTTTCTGAATGTACCTCTTTCAACTTTTCATCAGAAGTGCCAGATTGCCTGGGTATTTCCACTTCTTTTTTCTTGTTCTCCTATGGTAAAAAAAATAGCATTATATAATATCGTATGGTGTGTTGTGATATCATAGTGGTACAAGAATGTTTCAGTACATGAACCATGAACTTTATAAATTTTTCAGCAGGTATAGGATAAAAATTTGTTTGTTTTAAGAAAATGGAACTTCAAAGGCAATGCTATTGAAATCTTATTCTGAGAAGCTTGCAAGTATCAGTATTTAACAAATGTAGAGCAAAACAGTTTTGAGACTCATACAGAACAAAGTACTGATGTAGTTACAAAAAGTCAATAAAATCCTATGACCATTCTATAATCACATAAAAGGGATTATATCCCTGTACCTATTTATTGGATAAACATATTAAATTATTCTTTCAAATTATAGTGTAACTGCTATTCAGTTTCTGCATATGTTTCCTACTATGTTTTGAGAGAGAAATATCTGAGCAAGAAAGAAGAAAATCACAAGCTGACATACTGTATATCTTTTTTTCATTTCATCTCTTATTCTTCTCTCCTTCTCTAGTGCTTCCTCCTTCAGTGTGAGTAAATGCTGCGTGTTTGAATGAGCAGCAGCCAACTGGCGAAGCTCGTCTTGTAATGAGGAAATCTGTCTGATGAAGTTTGCTATTGTCTCACCCTGAGATTGTGCGAGAAAGGTATCCTGAGGTTTATAACAAGAATTTGCTAAAAAAAAAAAAAAAAAAAAGATGCTGATTAAACTACGTGTGACAAAATTCAAAAACTGACCACAGAGCATATCAGACCAATAAATATTAAATGAATTATAGAAATGAAATATGTATTGTTGTTACTGTTTTGTTGCTAGTCTCGATAGAGGTGAACTGGTCTTTCTTGGGCCGGATTTGTGGTTTCAACTACTGACAGTTGTAACTGTTGGTTCCTTCCAATCTGTCTACCATCTTTTCCTTGTTGACTCTGCCCTCCACGTTAACTCCTTGATGTGATAGGCTCTTGTTGCTGGCTGTTCAGATGTCATTTTCATGACATGCCCAAACCCTTGATTCTGTGACACTCTAAGAAATCAATAACCATTTAATAATTAAACTATATTCTTCAGGTTATTCTTCAAATTTTGACCAGGTACATGTACAAAACCTTTTGTCTTGACAGAGAAGGGTCTCTTACCTGTTCTTTGTTTTTCTGAATGTATTCATCTCTCATTTGTTCCAATTCTTCAATATCTTCTCGCACTGCCTGCAATACAACAGTTCTATTCGGTCAGCCCAAGAAATTTGAAAGACTTTATAGAAAGTCCTCCTAATTAGTCTTTCGCTACTTCCAGAGAAACCTCAAACAGTTTACATCTGTGTTCTTTTTCATAGTTATCTGTATAAATATATGTCCTCATATCTGAATCTCTCATTTAAATCTGTAATACATTTATCAAGCTCATTATGTCACTGGAAATGAAATAGCATAATATTAATACACTCGTCTTATAAAACTATTTTAAATAAATATCTAGAAAAATTTTGCATCTATAAGCTACCTAGGTTCTTCTCACATAAAACATCAAAAGAACAGTTACATCCATTTAAATAGGACCACATCTTTAGCCAATATCTCACTAAGTGATAAATCTCGTTAGGCCAAAGTCGGCAGTGAGAATCGATGCTGAGGGTCACAATGTTCAATTTTGCATTCTAGTGGTGTTTTTATTCTTTGACCTTTTATTGATAGTATGAAATGCATTTTAGGGTCAAAATTTGATTTCAAAGACCTAAAATTGTTGCTACTGCACAATGAGGTAAGTGTGTAATTTTTGTTTTATTTTGTTTATCAAAATGCCTTTATTTCATAACCCAGTAAAACAACTTTGCATGGGCTAAGGCCTTCACGTTTGGTATGGTACCAATACAAAATCTTGCCTGTTTTCTGTAGGCCAAAGGTAACCTTTTCCTTCTTAAATGTAATTTTCCAATCCCAAGCACCCATTTACTGTATAAGGGCACTGAGAAAGCGGCTCATTCCATTCTTACTTTGTAATACTAAACTTCCATATATGGAATGATCACATATTATCTATGTGTTTTGCAAGTCACATACTGGATGGTGAGCTAAGGTTGACTATCTCTATCAGATCGCTGTGCAACTAACACAATTCAAAGATTATTCCTCCTGTAAACCACCAAGCTGAATGTCAAGCTGTTTGATATTGATACTCCTATGCTACATCTATGCTTTGTTTTTTTTGTAAAATCTTCCTCTCTGTTTCATCTTTATTGAAGGACCAAAGACCGTAAATGTGGTTTCTTTCTTTCAACTGGATTACTCATATTATGATCATAATGAGTAGGAGGAAAAGTGCATTGTTGCATTTGCAGCAAGCTTCGTAATGCTAGAAGGAAACATCATATGGAGCAAATGTTTAAAATCCAAATTTGTGTAGACCAAATAGATCCAAATGTCACTGATAATTGACATCTTAGAATTCAGTCATGGTCCAAAGACAACAGGGACATCAAGGAAGAAAGGAAGAGCTTTCTAAGCTACCCTTCTGCACAGGAGAACAGTGAATAAAAGGTGGCCTGTCAGGAAGAGAGTAAAGGCCAGAAGATAGAAATGGAGGGGACGGCTAGCTAAATTCTTGGTGGATTCTGATGCAGGTGATCACCATAGCTGAACACAATCATGAGAAAAGAGACTGACACTCACTAAACTTTTAGACAATTACTAATTACTCAAAATGTGCTTTTATTGCCATAAGAGCAAAATTTTGTTTTAAAAAAATCTACAAATGGGATTTATTTGAAACGTGCAGGAAGCGTAGACCAAAATAAGACAAAGACTTTGTCAGATGTTTTTCATAAAATTCAAGAAAGTTTTTACTTTCCACAATTTGTTTCTTATCCAAAATGTGGTCATTTGTGTATATCATAGAGTGGAATTTGTATAAAATATCAAAAAAATCAATCTGATGGAATTTTTATATCAAATGAAAGAATACTTCTGTAAAATTTGATAGTTTTGCGATTGACAGTTCAAGGGAAATTTTGCTTGAAAAGTGGGAAAAATCCAAAATGGTGGCCGTTTACCTGCATTCCCATGGTAACCATGAACGTTGTTTACCAAAAAAAACCACCCTAGGATAAATGAGGAATACATTTCCATCATGTTTATAGTAATAAAGGAATGCTGAACTGAAACATGTAGATTTTGGCTTTAACTGCCAACCCTGGCCTTAAAATTCTTTGCAAATAAATGAGTAAATCTCAATGGACAAGTTTCTGACACAACTCATCTGTGTTGTACCTTCATTTTGTTCAAATTATCTTCCAACTGTTTCTTTGCCTTGTGCAAATATTCCATCTTATGTTTCTGTCCAGACATCTTTGTCTTCATCTCTTCTTTCTCTCTTTCCATGTCTGTCATCCTTTGGCGCAGTTCAGAATTTGCCTTGACCAAATCCTGATTTCTTGACTGCAGATTGTCATTTTGTTTCCGCATCTACAAAGCAATAAAATGGACAAATGTCCATGAGTGCAATGGCATATCTATGAGAGCAAACTAGCTCTCTCAAGAGCATTCAGTTCAATTTTGGACTCCTGAAGAACGCATGCAGTCTTTACATCTGTGTGTGGTGTGAAAGTGCAAAAAAAAAGTCTGATGTCAAATTTTAATGTATAGAATTACCCGTGAGTAATGGAAAGAGGAATGGATCTGCTTTCCTTTGGCTTAAAAAAATTATCGACTACTCTACTGTGCCAGGATATTCATGCTCAAAGTCAAATTGTATGAACTCACAATTAGTTTAAATTTTCATATGAAATTGAGGGTATACAGAACCCAAATAGACAAAGATGTGAAGTATAAGAAATGACAGGGACAAAGATCTGAAAGACATGGGATAACAAATATAAAGATCTGAAGAACATGGGATGATAAAGACAAAGATCTGAAAGACGGGGATGATAAGAATGTGAAGGATATGGGATGATAAAGATTTGAAGTACATGGGATGATAAAGATATGAAGGATATGGGATGACAAAGATTTGAAGTACATGCGATGACAAAGATTTGAGGTACATGGAATGATAAAGACAAAGATCTGAAAGACATATGATGATGAATATCTGAAGTATAATTGAGTCAAAATTCAACAAACCTCTGTTAACTCCCTAGTTGTTTTCTTGCCAACCTTTTCTCTCTCTTTCTTCAACTCTCCCCTCAGTGCTTCCATTTTCTCTTCAAAATTCTTTATTTCCCTCTGCATTTCCTCCTGCTCTTTGTTCCTGTGGAGAGAACAGCCAGTTTATCTAACATAAAATTTGATTGATGTGCATTATTCATCTTCCATAGCTCTGACACTGAAGCATGTTGATGGACATGTGCAGCTTTAAGAATAGAGACAAGTTTGAATAACACATTGATCAAAGATTTCTCTGTATTGATTTCAATATGAAATAAATACACTAGCACACAAACATGTAATTTTCATCTGTTTTTTTTTCTAAAGTTGAGTGCTTCTACTGGAACTTGAAAAAATGAAACATTTGCGGAGTCAAATAATTAGGATAAATACGTGCACATGTATTTAAATTTTGATGTATACACTACTTATTCTAATTATTTACTAGCTATCAACATATCAACTGATATATCCACTTATCTATTTATCTAAACAGACAGACCAGTGTATAAGTATATGAAAACATTCAATGCACATGACCGGCATCCCAATTATAGCACAGTCACCCAATCCCTAAAAAGGACACAAAGCCAAACTAACCAACAATCCCCAGGAAGTATTCCAAAGAAAAATTTTTCAAACAAACACAAATGGATAGATGGGAAGATGAACAGACAACCAAACAGATAGACAGATATGGATATATATTGTATTATACATACATATTTACAGCAAGAGAGAGAGAGAGAGACAGGGAGACAGAGAGAGAGACAAACAACAGAAATATGTATCAAAGAAAGATATAGTCTGGTTCTGTTGTTCTTGAAAACTTAGTCGCTCAAACATTTATTTACTTGCTGCTCTTCAGCTGACTGATCTGACTGTCGCGTTTTCCCAGTTCCACCTGTAGATACAAACACAGAGTTGGTTACTCATGTATCATTATTACCATCATCACAGTCCATGTAAACAGAATGTGTTATACACTCAAATAATTTCCTTGCTGTTTCTCTATCTCATTCAAATTTCATTTTATCTCCACCGCACCCCACCATTTTCATTAAATCCTTAAAGAACCATTGGTTATGCCATTGTTTCTATAATCGCATTAATTCATGTTCAAGAAATGAGATTTGTGGTCTGATGGCAAAAGGAAAAGAAGTACTTAAACGCACAGTTTCTGTGGTATTTAGAAATTAATAACGTAATGCAAGTATTATGAGTGAGTGTTTGAACAGATCCACTCCTTACCACTTCTGTGGTTCATGAACAGGTTTCTACATCCTCAGGCCATAATTATATACATTTCAATCCTAAAGACTGTAACTTCCTTGCAGTTCCATATTGTCTGTTTACTGTTGTTGTCTTTTTTCTTCAGTTACCCTGGTGTAGGCCTTCCTTACTAATTCACAGTTCTAGTGTAGCAGTATATCATAATTTCAGCAGTTACACCTAGTGAAGTCATCAGACTGAGGATCAGAAGTTCCTGGGTTCTCATCCTAACAGGGCCTGGCATTTTATCTTTTTTGGAAAGGCACTATATACACATTTTCTGACTCGACCCAGATTAAAATGAATACCTGACCATAGACATAGAATCTTATTGCTAGACTGATATGGATTTCAGCACCTAAGAGGCAGCTGCCCTGTATCCTTCTCAGGACGCTGAGGATATACACTCAAACACGGTTAGAACGAAATTTGCGAGGAATGAAAATCATTTTCGTTCTATCGCTAGTTTGTTGTCTCCAAAGAGGCTAAACTGAAACAGGGATGCAAGTTTAATTATCAAATTACCTCTCCTGATTGAAGAGTGTCCGCACTGCGACCTTATGTCTTAAGGCCATTCCATTTTCATTTTTGTTGTTCTTGTTGTTGTAGGTATACATACATATAAAATGTGTGGTTATGTAGCTGTTATATCGT
>JBCEWB010358923.1:0-21236 GCA_039654565.1 Peronia peronii
TCCGCATTCACCGCCTGATCGCCACTTACTACATCACGACAAACACCCTTCAACATCCAGAAAGGAAGTTCGTGACAATGACCAATCTAATGAGGTGGTCCTATATATGTACATACAATAATACAATTATATCTGTAAAATAGCTTTTGTACTTGACATTTCATTTTCCTGGTTTTAACCAGAGACATAACATTCTTGTAGTTCAAGTTAAAGAGAGAAAAATCCAATCAGTTACAATTCATAAAAAGGAAAACACAATGGAACACACTTGAACCAAAATTTTAGGGACCAGGCATGTTATTTTGGTTTAAACATATTTTGGTTTATCCAAACTGATCTGGTGGAAGTTGTCAGAAGAGGGGAACAAACCCTGTAAGTTCAAATTTCACTAACTAACCATCTGGGTCATTTGAAACTACATGATGCCGTAACATCATGCCGCATCAGACAGCGTGCATCACGATGCTTCGATGACATGTTGTCCGCCTTGCCTCATCAGCACACTGCATAATTTAGATTCCACAGACAATGCGCACTTGATTCACTGACGCTATTCCCCCATCCCCTACCCCCTCTCTGTCTTTGACACCTGCTGATGGCCTCAGAGAACAGCGTGTTGGTACTAAGCGTGTTTGATTAAGGGTAGGTCGCAGGCTTCCATTAAAATCAAGGTCATTGTTTTCGGTTCAGCCGTGTTCCCACTAATGTTGACTTTGGTTTATTGCTAATTCATTAACAAAGAGTATAACAGAAAAAAAACGGGGATTAATTTTTCTTTCGGTTCAGCTGTGTTTTCGGTTTAGCCATTTTTGGATTAAGTGTGTTCCACTGTAACAATAATACATGTAATGTAATAACAATAATAATATAAAAACCTCATGAGGAAAAGCTAAAGTTGAAAAATGTGAGATTTTAGACATTTACGAGTGATCGTTTATCCATATGCCATATAACTGTAATCAAAATGCACTTTATTTATCTAAGAGATTATATCATTCTCAAATTAATTTCTATCATTTGTTTTCTCTCTTTCAGGAGATCTGTCTCTGTTGGAGGATGCAGTGGCCAAGCTTACTGGATAAGTTTTAACTTCGATGGTTCTGTCTAAGGTTTTTAACCTTCCCTTATGGCAAATGTAGTAAATCTGTAAATATGTAATTCTCTGTGATTTTTTTTCATGGCATTTGATGACAATAATGATTTTATCCATCATTGTTACATATACATAGGTATTCTCTTACATATCTGTGTTCATAAATACATGTATGTTGAAGAAATAATTATGCTTTTACTCCATGTTTTGGAGCAAAGGACTATAATATTACTTTGAGTCATTTTGACTTTCAGGCAAATCACTTCCTTTTGCCAAGAACAAGAGGTAAAGGGCAAACATTGTGAAGGGAGAAAAAAATCACTTTTCTCTTTGTATTAGAAACAAGAGTAACAGAAAATTCTGATGAAATTTTGATGAAATATGATGAAGAGGTTTTTTCCTCAATGATATAATTTTTTGCATCACTTGTTTCAAATAACCGGAGCAAAAGTGGGTTTTTTTTTCCTTCTTTATAGTTCTTGCATTATATCTTTTGTACTTGACAAAGGGAAGTAACTTAGCTGGCCGAAAAAAATGGCTACTAATGGTTATGTGGATTGTTAAGAACAAAAATATTCTAGCATTAATGGAAATGCTTGGAAAGACAGGTTGCACTTTTTTTGTAGGATTCTCAACAATTTTTGCTTCATCCAGTAGTGTGGTATATGCCAACAACTAAGAGAAATTTAGCATGTAAAGGCAAAGCACATTATTACTTATATGTGGAAAAAATTCTCAAATGGCAGGAAGCTGTGGCAAGTGTTTAATTAATACAGAATTTGTCAACTTTAAGGATTAAGAATCACTTCAATTTAGCTATGACCATCCATGTGTTATATGCTTCAAAGTTGAGCATGATGCTAGAAGGTGATAGAAAAATATAGCATGACAAGCTAGTTTCTAATTTTGTTTACAAGAAATATTGATTAACTTTGCGAAAAAATTATCATGTGTATATGTTAGAAATATCTTTGTCCCAGTTTCAGTTTGATTACACTGTTTATTTCACAGAGCTTCTGAACTTTACATTTACAGATTTTTTTTTTATAGCCAGTTTCAATGAAATGAATATAACTGATTATTTTAACCGTTTTTTCAAGATCTGATGTAAAGTTGCTCCTTGAAATTCACTTGAGAGCATTCTTACAGTACAGATTTCTTCCTAAATGTGTTGTTTTCTGATAAAAGAGAATTTTACAATTGTTCACAGGATCTGATGTATGCCTTGAATTTCTTCAAGATACTGGGCAGGTCCTATTTTGCCTCTTGATTTATTTCAAATTCACATAATATGTTTGAATCTGATCATAACTGAAGATTAAGCTTAGGCCACACTTGGACATTTATTCCCCCTCTAAATAGATACCTTTACATATTGGCTCTAGCACATACAATGCTAGAAATAAATTAAACTTTAAGTATGGAATGATTTTACTTGAACTGGGCATTCCAAGAATTTGAATCCTTTAATTTTAATACAACTGATCTCAGCTTGCCTTTCTAGTCCCTGTCTTTGCACCCTCTCCCTTTTCCCATCTCTCCCTAAATGTTAAACAGTATTTACTGAATTTGTTTCATGACATTGCAATACATATACAATGTAGTTATTTACAATTGCTAGTTCTAATTTGATTTATAAATATGAAAGATAGTGTAATCAGAATCATATGTTTATAGAATAAAATAAAAAATTTAAAATAAGTATTCAAAAACTGCAAGGTCCCATTTTCTTTATTCATAGAACTGGGTACTCTATTAGAAATATAAGTTTACATCTATTGTGCAGTTAAATTGTAGTGGAGGTTTCATTTTACCATTTGATGTTATCCATGTTAATGATTGGCAGATTCCAAAAAATTGCACAACTATGATGCTCATGTGGTATATACATTAAACAAGTTGTTGGGTTGTGGACATTTATTATTTCCAAATATTTGTGAAAAGATCTGATTCTTTTACTTTCTTAATTTTTTTCCAACAGTTCATTACAGTTTTGAAACATAGTGATACATAATCATGAATGTGCGCAAGCTTTGACACCTCTTTATTTCTGAATCAGCTTTTGCAATAAATCATTCCTGTGTAATGATGTTGGAATTTTGCTTCTACTATGAGTGAGAATTCAAATATACAGTGAACATGTACTGTAAATAAATTTTATTCATTTTCACAGATACTCTTTAAGAAAACTATTTGCCAGACACAGAAACCACAGAATTTCTTCATAATAATTGAATAAAATTTTTAATGATCATCATCTTAATGTATTAAGCCAGAATCTATCCCCATACAAAGGCCTCTAAAGCATTCTTAGAATTTTATATTGATTTTTTAACCTTGTTGCTGTTGAAAATCAGCAGAATTTAGAGTTCGAAGCTCCAGAACTGATGTCAAAAAATATTTTAAAATTCCAACCTTTACGTTGAAACTACAAATTTCAGTACACACTCTAGCCACAAGTTAAGTCTGTCTGTCCTTCTCTGAAATAAATCCTATGTTATTGCACACTGAATGACATAAATTTTGTTTAACAAATTGCTATGATCATTTGTTTGGCATTAAAGTTTTAGTGTTCATATGATCCTGATGTTTGTTTTTTTTGTTTGGAACTATAAGCACATTTATATTGCCTCACTTTATCTTTGTGATCAGACTTGAGGGAAAATAGAAGATGAGATCGCATAGCACATCAAATACAAAATTAAAGAAAAAAGAACAGAAAACTCTTAGAATAATGAGAATCACTTTATTAATACTAACAGAGCAAGATAGATTTTTTAAAAGTTTTGCCCATAATTTACAAGATTGCCAGCAGGCTCTTGACAAAAGAACCTGAACTTTTCAAGCACACCCACCCTACTGGCAGTGACGTGATTTAAAAAGAAACGCCTCAACTTTTCAATTCACTAGACCGATGATCGTTAAACTGGAAACTAGATCAGATAAAAAAAAAATCAGACTATATGCATTGAATACAATTTTGAACAAAATCAAATTTAAGAATCAGTAAACCTCCATAATAACCAATCTTTGGACAAACAGAGTGCCAGGGCATTACAAGTAATTTGTGATAGAAGTGTACAGAGCATTTGGATCAGATAGTCTTTTCACGTGGTTTCTTTGCTTGGCACCACAGCCTCTATACACATAGTGACTCTAATACAGGTAGCATTTGGCATTTATGCGAGATATTTTTTAAAATCCCCAATCATGAGGTGGTGAAAATTATGCTGTACTTTTCAAGTATGACTGATATTAGATCTACATGTCACTGTTTCTTCCATAGGTGCCCTCTTGGCTTGATTCTGTCCTGTTTTATGTGAGATTCAGCATTTACAGAATTTTTTTTTAAATTTAATCTCCAACCACAAGCTGGTGCAAACTATGCTGTGTTTCCCATGTGGGGCTATTATCAGATCTTAATCTAAAGTAACCGTCACATGTGCCTTCTTGATCTGGCTCTGTCCAAAGACCCCATGAATCTGATCATCCAGGTAGCACTCACCAAAGGTACAAACAAAGGTAAAAAAATAAAACCTATTCTCCACACCCCAGATCACAAATCATGAGTTATTTGGCACTAGATTAGTAGACTGTCCTTCTCCAAAGTTGTGCATTGCCTCTGTTATTATTTGCCTCTCCAAATCTGAAATGACCTTTCTCCTTTGGAAGACTAGGAAATTTCTTGCTCTATATGTCAATTTAAAGGAAAACTCTGGACTTTGCAAATAAAACTTCAATAACATGCTGGCCGATGGAGACAACGGCTCCTAATCTGGACTGTTAAAGTTTGTAAACAACAAAACTGTACTGAGAGAAGTGTTCACTTGAAATGTTATCAATTCACCTTGGTGTGGTCCCGGAAATTTTTAACCAACCACATATTTTATCTCTTGATTTTGATTTTTCATCCAGAACAATCTTTTTTTTTTTCCAGTTCTAGGTTTCCTGCTTCATTTTATGAGAAGCTAACAATTTCCAAAACACCGGTTTTCTGGCTGCATCTAGAAGACTGGCAATTCTGTGCTTATCCCAATTGCTAACAAGCTGTGTAATTGTAAAGAAGTGTACAAAAAATCATTTTCTATTCATACCTGTATTTAAAAACTACAGTTTTCATATCCATTCTTTCAATATAAAACAAAGTTACAACTACAAAATCAGCTTTTCACTCATTCTCTCCCTGTCAAACCTCAAAAATATTTTGCAATTAGTCAGGGGTTTCAGAAACTAGGTTATACAAATACATACAAACAAGGGATTTGAAATCTGATACAGCACTGAAAATGAGAAAGAAATTCAGGTTTATTTTCTGAAATAGAGGAGCGATGTTTTTATGACTGTACATTTATGATTTACAATAAAACAACAAACATTGTAAGTACAGAGCAAGGAGCTACACTATTATACTGGAGAGCGGACTGTTGACATCATGCGTGCCAAATGTGGAGCCATGCCCATGAGGGCAAGAAACCTATTTAACGTTAAGACTTAACGCTGTTGTTGTTATGTTACCACGTGCAAAACTAAACGAAACTCACGTATAGCAATACTAAATCTAACCCCATGGCCATGGCGCCTGTACTGGCACGCTAGAGACATTGTGTTTTGTTAAGGCGGTATCATGAGTCCGCACTACAGTATAAATAGCATAAGCTCTTTTGTACAGAGTTACAATGGACACAATAACAATCAGAAATGATTATTTGCGAAACTGATTTCAGGTTCAACCTTCTGCTGTTATGATCAAGATATATGTTACCTGATGATAATTTCCTTTAAAAGTCTGGGCAAAAAGAGAATCTGTAACATGAATTTCAAGAAAAGAAAAAGAAGGAAGGAAAAAAGAAAAGAAAGGTAAAGAAAGTGAAAAAGTTGCCACTGTGATTATGGTGGAAAATTTTAACAACAATCATCCCATCACTAGACAATGTATAATATGTCACTGGGTGGTTTTTAAAAAAAAATGCTGTTCAAATGCACTCTCTGATTCAGTCCTACAATCAATCAATTCAGTTTGTTGGATCAATATCAAACAGTGTCAATGAGACTAGCAAGGGCAAACTAAACACATACATGTCTTACGTTTCTCATGGCAAAACATATGGGATTACGTGTAAATGACATCTATTCTACATTTATGTTGAAATAAATTGAATACATACTTCACTGATAATATTAATAACATTTGAAATATAAATAGCTTGCATAACTTTGTAAGAACACACCATCTACAACAGATAGTCCAACTGTTTCCTTCACCTTAAATTTGTTACTGTCATAAATATTCACAATCTCTTTCAAAAGCAATAATTCTCCTCCATCAGCATAAAGAAATGTACTGAATAAAATTGTGACAGCTAAAAATAGCCTCTGTATGTGCAACATGACAGCATCAACAAAGAATTTAAATGAAAAAAAAAAAAAAATCAAATTAATTATACTGGTAATTTTAACATTAATTACCATTTTAATGCCCCAAAACATTTTGTTTTCATGTATAATGTATTCTATATCCTTTAAATTATTCAGTCTTTACTTCATAACTGTGATTTCACTTATATAATTAATCCAGCACAGTACCATTTTCTTGCAGTTTCATTAACAAATCACTGCTGACAGAGAAAAATAACTTTCACTCAGAAGAAGACAAAATCATTTAATATTCTCCATAAATTTTGTCATCACATTATTTACAAGGTCAAGAAATACATGGTCAAGCGCATGGGCACCAATAGACTGGAGCTGATTCATAATAAAGACATACAGATTGGCTTACATTCACAGGCACAAAGACAAAACATTTTGAAATCATTTGAAAAAAAAAAAAAGAGCCGAAAAAAAAAGGAAAGACAAATGAAAAAGCCATTTAAGGAATATTCAGATACAAAATCATTTGACTTCAAGATTACATAACAACAGGATCAACAAATATCATAGAAAAGAGGATCATATGTTAGCTGTTCAGTTTATTTCTTTTTCTTCAACTGTTCAAATCGTCTCGTCAAGTCATCGAAGTCCACATCATCTCCCCCTGCAGATCCACCACCAACAGAGTTGCCGATGTCAGGCAGAGTGTTAGTGGGTACTGTTGGTAGCTCAGGAAACATGTCATCCATATCTAGAAGGACAAAACAACAGAAACCATTAACTTTTTTTTTTTTAAACTAAGCCATTTCCCATGTTCTGACCCAGCCTTTTTACAGCGGTGAATTTTTCAGTAAAATGTATTTTCTAACCCTATAAATGTCTGACCCTCTAACATGTTGGAGCTTAAGTGGGGGTGTCCTGATAATCTTCAGAACCTTACTCCTAGTAATTCATGGCAAGACAGACCCTAGTAACAGGGATGTCAAACTGTTTTCACAAAAAAGTCGAAAATTTTTTCACAAGTTTTCGCAAGATCCTGGGATGGGACTATAAAATTATACGACTAGTGGAGATTTCAAGAACTAAAAAGATCCCTCAGGCAGTGTCGTCATCATAATCATGAAATGTGACTAGACCATATCTATTTTGTAGATCTAGATCGCGAACAGCTGCTCTCTTACACTAGTCTTTCTAAGATTATGGGCACATTACTTGTTGTTATCAGTACTCTGATGTGCTGATTTTCCATCAACAACTCTCACGTGAACACTCGACTGCATGTCGGGTGTGAGGAATTAAGCGCTACGAACTTCAATCTTGATCTTCAAACAGCCACCAAACAATAGTCTGACTACCGTCCGGGGTAGGAGGATAAGTCTTTCATACTTCCAGTTTCACTGTCATCGTGCGGAATTTGTATCGCAAATTATTATAAAAGCACGATTGCTTGTGGATTCAGTAAAAGGAGGCAGCTGATTGGCCAAAAATAGGAAAGTCAGCGATGGCCAAAAAGTCAGAATTCTGACTAAAGTCGGAAGTTTGACATACCTGTAGTAACATTCTGTTATCCAGTTCAGTCAATGATTAATGGTAGGTCACTGATTTCAAATGAGAAGAGGCAATAGAGGTATCTATGTCAGAGACTTCACATTATCAATATAAAACAAAACTATATGAATATTAGTTGTCTCTATAGAGTGTGTCCACTGGGTCTGTCAGGATAATAATAGAATATTAAAGTACTTAGAGACTGCATAGTACAGGAACAAGTGTGACAGAAATACTCTCTATTATCACTATCTTAAGTCATACTTTTGGGAGGTGGTGCAGACACAGCAGGACCTGGGGGCTGGACTGGTTTTTCATTACTGGTGTACAGCTGATTGAAGTTGGGAGGGCCAGGTGGTGCTGAATGGGCTCCAGAATTGTAGACTGGGGGCTGGTCTGGGTATCCATTGAAACCTCCATGAGGTTGTGAATTGGGGAGGGAAGGTGGGGCTGCTGCTCCCATGGGACTTGATGTTGGGTATGGCTGAATGGATTGAAGAAATTATATAATAAAGAGTGACATAGGAAAATGTTTTTGAAACAATGTTAAAATTACATAACATTAGTGCTGTTCTTGGGATCTTTTTTTTTTAATCAGCAAAAAAAAATATAAAAAAAATCAGTTCCAATGCCCAAATTAGAAACAAAGATAATAAACTTAGTTTGTTATGGGAGTTTATGTCATCTGCACAATGGTAGAGATCCAAATTAGGAAAAGGACATGAGTCAATGCTGTTATGTATTTTCATAACAATAATTCTCATTTAATTTTACAAGAAGTAAATTGCTATGAGCTTTCATTTTCTCAAAAAATCCATTCATTAAGTAGCTGTAGCTCCTCTCTCTCTCTCAAACAGATTACACCAGTAGATGTTCAGGTAATTGCCACGTATAATCCACTTCACAAAGAATAACTCAAAGTTGTCAGCTACAAAACTACACTGAAAGTCCTGAAAACTGAGTAAGCAGTTAAAATGTTACCCATCCATGACATTAGCCTCATTTCAGAGTTGAAGTGCTAAAAGCAATTTCTGATAATATAATTTCAGTTGAACTCGTCTTTTACTAGTATATATTTCTTCTCTCTCTATTTAATCCTTCATTTCATATCTTCTGCTGAACAACATAAACATAAACCAATTTTAACACAGAAAAAGAACATGGGGCAGGTATTGTATTGCCTTTGTTCTTCTCATGACTTTTCAGCTGACCTGCTTATCAAGGAGATCAAATCAGCATACACTGATACTGAGCCCGTAGACGAATATACATTTTCTACAATACAAGGCATCTAACTGAACACTCACTGGTTGCTGCATGGGCATTCCATGAGGTGGGTAATTCATGGGCTGTGGGACTCCCATCCCTCCTTTAGGACCACCTCCAGGGCCTCCCATGTTCTTCTTGTCATCTGCATCCAGATCTATCAGCAAGTTTTCAGCCATGAGAATCTCATCCTGCTGCATTACAGAAGGATCAGGCTCAAAGGGCACACTGTAGGTCTTGGCAATTTCAACCATGTAGCGTTCAACCAAAGTCTTTGGGGGAGCTTGTACAGACAACTTGTGCATAACCTGCCAAATACAGCAAACAATAAAAAAGAAAATGCCTTAAGCCGTTGAACCCTAAGCCCAGTACACTGGGCAGATTTTACGCTGTCAAATACCCCACAGCCGGGTAGACTGGGCTGACACAATTACTCCAATCCAACGCGTCCACTACAGTTAAAACATACATCTAATAGGTCAAGCTGAGGCAAGGATATTTAGTACTACGGTGCGTACAAATGTCTGCGTCCATGATCGCGTTTGAGGCTTGTGTTTACAAAGATATTGAACATGAAACGAGAAATGTGCATTCTCGGCCCAGAAGGCCAGGGCCATGGGTTTTTCAGGCACTGGTGACTCAGGGATTAACGGGCTAATATTACAGATCCACAAAACAGAACTTTCATGTTGAAAATCTTTTATGAAAGTTCAAACAGCTCTTCCCATTTACAAAATTCATGAAAAGATGCTTCTAACTTTGATAACACTCAGTTTTACTGTCTACTGTTCAAATTTACCCTCAAACTCTGGTCAAGACTAAGCACTACTTATTAATAGCATCTTGATTAATCATGTTCATTTCTACTGTGATCACATCTGTGTTAAATTTAAATCTTAAAAAAAAAGTAAAGATAAAAGAAAAAAACAATCAATGAAATTGCCATTCAGAGATTCCCGTCACACAAAAAAGAAATAACACCTCTAACAATGCAAAGTAAAAGAATCATATTTCACCTTTTCATTCACATTGCTAAGTTGATTTGTTCTGCATGCTTGTGCAAATTCCTTTCCATATTTGTGGGCAAATTCTTCAGTTACATTCTTTAATTCCTGAACATCTGCCTGCAGTCTGGGAGTGGCCCAAATAATACTTGAAATGGCTTCTTCCAGGCCTGGATCCAACTCCCTGAAAATGGAAGTGACCAAAATGTATAATAACTGGTCAATAGAATACATGTAGTGTATTGAAATATACAAATCCAATATATTATTATATATACTGACTTAATGTTTGAGGTTATTTTTTTATATTATCAGAATTTGTTGAAATGAAATCAAAATCTATGACAGACTGCAAAATAAGCCACATGATCATTGGACTAGGCATCTATTTTTGATTCCAAAAATAATTACTGCCAACGGCAACAGAAGACCGTTTAATGTTGTTATTGATAAGTTTACAGAAAACACTAAAATGGGAACAGTTTTTGTTTTGAAATTACACAACAGAGCCAGGCATGAGAGGTGATGATATTGGTCACAGAGGAAACCACAAGAGAAGAGTTCAAGGCAACATGAAATGTTGTGATCAATCATGCAAAGACACGTGTGCGATAATGTGTTGGCTCATAAAGCAATTTCATTTATTTATAACATCATCTAGATCAAGTTATATAGCGTTATGTCCCTTTTGCATTTAAGTTACATTTTTTATACATGAATTTACCCGTTGGCCTTGCTCGATAAGCAAATTTTAATACTCTAAAAATCTTGTAAGGATCAGTCTATTAGTTTCAGAGTTATGTCCTTACCACTGAATACACTTTCTATAAAAACCACAACCAAGCAGATGACATTTTAATGAATGCCATTTTTTACAAAGCAATACAATACAGTCCACTTAAAGTAAACCCCTCGGGACCAAAAAAAGTGTTGACTTTAAGCAAGACTGACCTTATATATCCACTTTCTGGAACACAATCGATGGTGGACACTGAGGGGTCAACTATAACTTTATGTGGTATACCCCTTGTCTCCCCCCCCCTCAAAAAAAAAAAAAAAATAAAAACAAGCAGAGCTCTTTCCCTAGCTTTAAAATAGTTTTTTTTTTTGTAATATTTTGTCTTTTGGGATTTTTGTTTGTTTGTTTTGTTTTTAGTTTTTAAACTGTCCATGTAAGTTTTGAGATATCCACGACCAGGAGGGTTGTAAGACTTATATAGAACATGACGTAAAATGTGCAAGTAAGGATTGCACACTGTCCCTGGTCTGCACTGCCTTTGTGTGCATGTGATAAGTTGGGCAAAGAGAGTCGAGTGTGAGTGTGTGTTCTGTATCCTCGCCAATGCTAACAAACAAAGCCAAGCGTGGGACTCTGTGCCACCCTGAGTTTGTGTGTGTATGTATAGTATCAAAGCAGGCAGTGGTCAATGCCAGATGGGCAAGGAGAGCCGAGTGTGGGATTGGTGTGTGGGTGTGTGCTTGTGTTTTCCGGCTCACACAGGACAGGTAACAAGAGCCAGGCATCAGTGACAGGCCCATAGACTATTACTATATGTAATATACATCATGTATAATGTATCATAACTATATGTTACATTATGTTTTTGATAGATGGAGGTACTAGGTGGTTATCTTTTAAAACAAGGCATCTCTCTTTGACTTTTTTGTCATCTTATAGCTGTCAGTCAGCTTGAGTTGGTCATATAGAGTTGATTTTAAGCAAAATCACCTCTGAAGCCATTAATATTATCAGAAACAAAATCAATGAAATATAAAGGGGCAAAAATGGGATCGCTGAATGAGGTTGACTTTAACCAAGAATTTACTGTTAAAAAAGTCAGTTGACTTCTCACACACTGCACTGTATTAGGCCAATTTTCCATACACAAAGTGCCATAACTTCCTACATATTTGAGTAATAACTTTGGTACTCTGGATTAACTGTAATGAGTACCATCTTTTGCACACATCATTATAATGCTATAAACATCCTACAATATCTAAAAGACAATTTTTGAAGTCAAAAGTGCCTAGTATTGTAATAAATCTTCACTTCGAAAAAAGCAACAAATCAAACTGCTACAGTTATCTTAAAATGAAACATCATATTTAGAGATTAAGCTAGATATCTAGATCTAGATCTACTTACTTTTGTGTTTGTATCAGTCCAAATCTGGCAAGCAATAAATCACAATACATCTCCAACAGCTCCATTGCTTCAACCAGATAGTCCTCACGGATGATATGTTCCACTCTGATGCGAGCCCTGTCCTCTTTCCCGGCTGATATATAATCTGCGATTTCTTTTCTGGATTTCAAAGCCATTTCTGTCTTTTTCTTTTCCAGTAACTTTAATCTATTGATGATTAATCTGAGATTGGTTTTCAGTTTGGTATAATTAGGCCCGCTTTTGAACATGGTGCACTTTGGAGAGTTTCAGCAAATTTCTTTCAAAGAAACTGTGATCCGTTGGATTCTGTATTATGTATATATCAAATGCTAACGGTAAAATTACTACCAGATTTATTATAGCTCAGTAAAGCTTTGATAAAAACTTGTCGCCTTTGATATAGTATAAAGATTGTGATTCACCCACAACGGGTGTTTACTTCATGACGCTATTTTTAACCACTTCCGGGTAGGAAATCGTTACTAAGAACACATGAATCTCTGACGTCACTCCGTTTAACTCGCATATCGATATGTCCACTTTTTGCGGATTTTGTTCATAATTATCCATGTACGGGTTATTGTTATTTTTGCCAGAAGTTGTTTTTGTTATTATTGTTATAACTTTTGTTTATTCTTTATATTATTCTTATATTATATTACTGGGCTCACATTGTCACTCTTTGGGCGGTACTTGGGTAAACTATCTGAGTAAATATTATGCGTGAGTCGGGAATTTACCGATATTAACTGTGATATAGCCTACATGTGTAAAAGTGGCCTACCAGTTATAACATTTTTTTTTTTTAAAATACAAATTTCGATTTTCTTGAAAGTAAAACCAACTGAAGTTCTATGAGTGCAAGTGCATATCCAAGGAGGGAGACTGCAAACAATGTATGCATGTACCATTAGAAGTATGTGTGCGGGGGAGGGGGTTTGGAGGGAGGGGTCGGCGGAGGAAGAAGTCGTGTACATAGGTCCTCTTATTACAAAAACAGTATCTGTTATTGTCTGCGGTGAAAATTACATGTCCTTGATTCATTCAAACTTAATCAGGCTCCAGCTCTGCCATGCTTTCGTTATAAACAGTCACTGCCATAATAGTCACCTTCACATCCCCATTCCACCCCCCCCCCCTTTTTTTTGGTCAATATAACCTTCCTGGACCCTCCCCCCCCCTCCCGAAAAAATCCTTCTCGCCCTTCCTAATATCCTATAAATCAGTTTCTTTCATTTGCATGTGATCTCTCTTTAATTCCATCCCATTTGCTCTGTGTATCTCATATTTTATAACCAATTAATTATGAATAATTATACAATGATTTGCTGTTGATGTTAAGTATCAGAGGACATTATTGCTGTGTTACTATTTTGTTACAGAATAGACATATTTCTTAACAAGTTCTAAAATTATTGGGGAAAAGAAAAAATCCAACAAACAATTCTGAAACAAGTTTATTTGGATTTTTAAAAAAAAATACACATCATGTGGACTGTCTACAATATGTTCATTCTTTTCTGAAATAAACAGATTCCCCAAATTTGTACGGCAAACTGAGAAACTTTCATTCTCATTCCTATCCTCTATCTTTTCAACACTTTTCTGGTTCCACCATCATGATGGAGAACAGACACAATCTTGATACATGCTGCTAATCCTCTTACACCCACATGAGACGCGACACGATGAAATCAGGCGTTCGTCAAACTGAGCCGACTGGAGAAATCATGTGTTTTGCAACAGTGAATGTTGTTTTAATGTGCACTTTTTTTTTCTTCACCAAACCTTTCTATATCAATCTAATAACGTATTTCAGAGTTCAATTTACTGAAATAGATCGAGTAAAAGCCCAAAAATTATAATTTAGTGGCATGGCCTGACAAGGATTAACAAAAGTGATCTGCCACTTTCTCAATAAATTTAGCTGCAGCAACAGGTCACCCCCATTGTCTTTAATTGCCAATATCTCAACTTCTGCTTAACATAGAACAAATATTTTTTCACACACTGAAAGAGAAAGGAATAATCTTTACGGTGATACCAATAACTCCATATGCTCAAAATTTGATGTGAGCTTGATTTCATCATGCTGCATCTCATATGTTGAAGACTCAGACGGGAGACAAGGGAGTACAGGAGGTGCACCAAGTTTATCACAGTTTTTGCTCTTCATCAGAAAAATGAAAAGTTCTGAATTCTTCAATTCAATTTAAATGCTTTCGTCACCATCTTGCAGATACTATGGCCCCAGATTTTAAAAATTTCATCTTGTTCCCGAAGAGGAGACAGTGACTGAAGTACCCATGAAAAATCTATCTTGTTTCTGTGATAGCATTTAATGTGGTTGTGAGGATAGTTATGTTTCACTTCTGCCAAAATTTGTAATTATTTTCCTTATACAAGAAAAAAAAAATGAAGTTGGAAGAACAAGACAGCCAAAAGTAACATTTCACTGAATATCTAGTTAAACCCATAATTGTTAAAATGAAGCCTTTTATTTTTCTGTCCCCATGAGTAATTTTACAAACAAGTGGGTAACAAGCGAATCATTAAATAGGAGAACTCACAAAATCTAACTCTAACAAAATTATTTTAGAGGTATTTCAGTTTTTCAAATTTCAAAATATAGCCTAACGAATACTACAGGAGACAATACATTGTTGCCCATATATCTCAGAAATGGACGCAAGTAACCAGCCATTCATCCAAACCACTCAGAATCAAGAGAAAAACTTTTCACATATGAAACCATTCATAACTATTATACATTTAAGTATGAAATCTATGTTGTCCTATTCTGTTCTAATCTACTTTATTCTATTCTATTCTATTCTATTCTATTCTATCTATCATAATATTAATATGTTCCATTGAAATACATTATTGATATGATGGCAAAGAAAAAATAAAGGCTTATTTCTGTGGAAGCTTTATACAAATGGAATGTAGATTTCCTAATAAGTGGTTAAATCTCAAACATGTAAAAACTTACTAAATTTTTTAAAATGAAATTTATTTCACTACTGTGTTGAAGCATCTGCTTTTGATGTTTGTGTAAACAAGACAATACATTGTTTATGAATATCCTACAGATATTGATAAATCACATAAAACATACAGTTTTAAAAAAAAAAAAAAAAAAAAGGGAAAAGAAAATAGGAAAAAGTACAATTCAATCTTCATTCAGTTCCTCATTGCATTCTAGTAATTTCTACTGATAATTATAACTGCTGATGAAAAAACAAAATAGGACAAAAGAAACAAACATAATAATCTTAACATGGAGTATATGATATAATATATATTCCTCGAACAATGGCTGACCGAACACTGGGTTTTCACGTTTTCTTCGATTTAGATGATTTGAGCTGGAACTGCACTGACACTTGGTTGCTGACTGTCACAGTGGCATTTGCGATTCTTTGCTGTATACTGGGATTAAGGTCTGGTTCTTCATCATCTGCTCTAGCAGCACCATGGGTCTCATCTGTCCCCAGTTCTTGTACCTTAGAATGTGAAAAATACATATACATATATATATTACAATTTGCAGTCGTTTTAAGTTTCGTAACAGATAGCGCATGACCATAACTGCACCTTCCTCCTTTCAAGTTTCCACATAGTCTGCCAACTAAATATACAGATCACTTGTTAGTCCCGAAAGAAGTCACATCCTCTCAACAAAAATTACAAACTTATTCCCCTGTCTCATAAATCATGCACAGTAGTAATGGCTCAGAGTCAAGTGAACATGCACAAGACAAAAATTTTTATTTAAATATTGGAAATGGCTGATATTTTAAATTTTAAAAAATAAAAGAGTCTTCTACATGTACCTGCTACATATATATTACATGTACATATACATGTATTTTGATATAAGTTTAGAGTTGAATGTTCTTGTATTCTATTTTTCATCTTATCTTACTGCTCACTGTGAATTAAAGTTTTGATAAATAAGTTAGTTTATTCTCATTCACATACCTGCAAAGCAGCTCCCACAGACAGATGTAACACATGTGCCATTTCTAAAGCTTTTTGTCGAGCATTGTGAATCGCTAACATCCCCACTTGCTTTCTGTGGAATATGAAATTCCTTTATGTTTGGCATGAGAGTGATAGGGTGATGGAGAAGAAAAATAGTGACTGAACATTTCTCTGAGATATTTCAATCTTTCAAGTGATGATTTTGTATAAATAATATTTTTAAAATACATGTAGCTAGAAAAACACATTGATAAGAATAGTACAGCAACTGCAAAACAATTAATAATAACTGATGGAGTTAAGCCAGGAGGTTTCTATAGAACACTATAGGCACAAAAGGCAACTGAAATGATAAAAACACAGACTTTCTGCTCTAGTGAGAAATTGAATACTAAACATATATAAAAAAAATGCAAAAAAGATGATTGCCCAAATCATCTTAGATTAGTTTTGTTTTCAATGTTAATAAACATTCACAAATCTTGACGATGCTAAAGGTACCTCACCTTAATTTATCAAGACTTCCACGTGCATGATAACAGTGAGGTAATGACACACTGACACCTGGCCCGAGTTTCTCAGCTAACAGGTTTGATACACTCTGGCACTTATATAAGTCAGTAAAATGAGCTTCCATTTCACAATCCACTGTTGCCAAAGAGTCTATGTGGCTAATATGCTGATAGGTTCTGAAGTCGTCATCCTGTGGAAAATATCAAAATCATCTTATTCATGAAAGATGTGACAAGCAAATCACATTCAGAAAAAAATGGCTGATTTTAAACACATTAAAGAACAAGAAATTAAAATAAAATTAAATAAAATAAAATAATTAAATAAAATTTATTTATCATTTTTATAATCATTGTGTTTTATTTTGAATATTTTTTTACAGTTCCTCTTTTAAAAAAATGAGATGCCACACAATGAAATCAGGCACTTGTTAAATTAAGGCAACTACATTTTTACATCGATTTTATCCATAGCAAGTGAAATTTTAAAGCACTTTTTTTCCCACAAAACCCTTGAACTTTGAGGAATTGCATGCAAAAAAAAAAATTCTTCCAAAATTCACTCACTGCCCATAAAATCATGTCACATCTCAAATGTCTTTAACAGGTAAAAGATCAATGGATATTACCAATGCAATGTATCAGTATTAAATGAATTTTCAACTGTGGCCTGTGGTGAGTTCAGATTCTTCTACTGTAAGTGTATCTTTTGAATTACTGTTAATAAGTGGTAACAAAGTTTGCAGATTGTCTTTTTCAGCTTGCCTGTTCTGTTTTTGTTTTTTTTTTTATTCAACTTGCATTGCTAGTCGATGTAATATATACACTGATCTTCATTATACACATATTTTAAATTCATGACCCTGATCAAAATTCATGGTCCTGCTTGAAAATTATATTCCACATTATAAATTATTTATCACACAATATTCCCTTCACAGTGGCATATGATGCACATTATGACATATGTCCTATGACAACTTTTCCCTGCTATATTATTTCACTTGTTTTGTTTTCTAATAAACTAGGGATAAAAGTTTACAATAATTACCTTCAATGAATGATTTTTCAGAGTCTGCACAATGTAATCCACTCGTCTGGTCACGCTATTTTTCGCATCCTGAATGTTATCTTTTGATGATTTACACTTAATTGTTACTGCAAAACGATCGGGAGGAAGTGTTAATTCCCCTGAGCCTGTGACACAGATTTGGCGATCTAGAGAACTTAAATGAAGAGCCTCCTGAACTTTAAGACCGGCTGCCATGTCTCTTTCTGCAACTGTAAAATCACGAGGGACTTTCTGTATATTCTTCAGATCTGTAAAAACTTGGACAGGCCTGTTGTATGACATGACTATTTCGTTGCAATTGGAGTGCCACTAAATCTGATGTTATCAATGGAGGAAAATTATTCTCTACCCGCCAGCACTCAAGGGAGAGCCATTTGTAAACAACATTCGGTTACTATCTTCAAGCTGGAGCATGCAAGTCCCTTATTGTTTTAATAAATTTAATTTTATGAATAACAAGAACTTTAATGTTCACTTGGTTATTTTAATAATATTGTTGGAATGACAAAAATTGTATCTCTTCTTCTAGAAGGAATACAATTAGCAAAACCTAATTCTTATTTAATGTGTTTATTTGTAGAGGCTCTACGCTTCCCGGAAATTGAAAGCAAGCCGGAAGTTCTTGGCGTATCAGGTTTCGTTGACTGCTGAAGGCCTCAAACTCGGTGCCGGTGGGGAAGGCCCCAAATCACTACATAGAGCTGAAGCAGCTGACGAGATTTAACAATTGAGTCCATCAAATTTCGACCACTTCATTAAGTAGCGAACTTTCATAGGCAAAATGGCTTCAAGAGGTGGCGGTGTGAGACCAGCGGGTTCTGATGGGAGCGATCACTGGCACAGAGAAAGCATAGCATGGCAGTACAAAATAAGGTGAGAAGTCCATGAATTTTTGTCTTCATCGGTTGAAATCTTGATTTCAGAACTCCTTTGAGAGTAAAATGATGCCCATTTTTTATTGATGTAAACTCTACAAAATTAATTACGCGATAGATTTCCGTATGGGCAACACCAGACAGTGCATTACCATAGATATAAAGGTCTAGATCTAGTCTGTAAACAGTTTTCAATGTCAGTGCCTAGCCTATGGCCTGTGTTCCTGTTTACACACACAGATAACTAAAAAGTGGGATAGGGATTAGAGTCAGGGTTAAAAATTTCTTTACATTTAGACTGCAAAGTCATTATCAAAAGAGCTTCCTTACAATCCTAACTGGATTGTATGGCATGTTACATGACAGATGTCATGAAAATTGGAAGAGCCATACGTTTCCGTTTTGTTTCGTCATTCAGCCTCTTGCTGATGGTTATCTTGAGAGGGTCAGTCATATGATTGTCACACGTGAGGCAGTTTTTTAATATCCCACAATTGACCTGCAAAACATACTAAATCAGTGCCTTAACATGCAAGATTTGAAAGGAACAGTTCAAATCCTGGTAATTGCTGTAGATGTAAAAAGAGTAAATATCTCATGACTTTAGGCTCCTTAGGTTGAAATGACAGTAAAGAGAACATAGTCTATATACTCAATAGTAAGTTCTAAAACTAAATTAGGTGATCAAAATGTAATTTTTTTTTGGCGCCGTTTTTCTCAGATCTCATTAAAGATGTTTCACTTTTTATGTCATTGTTACATTATGAAAAGTATTTTTGATGTGTTTGTATTAATGAACCATTTAATCAGTGATTTAAAAAAAGGGATGGCAAAAAAGGAAGTCACAAATTACTTTTAATTTCTTTGATGTAACGATGACAAAACTTTTTTTTTTTAAAAATCTAGGGAATACTGTCCGTAAACATTCTAGCCAATAAAATTTTATTAAGATAGATCTACTTGTAGGGAAAGACTGATACATTCCACTTTGAGTATGGAGTCTTTTCTCAACCATCATAAATAAGATGCGTGAGAACTAAAAAGAGGTATATTATATGCCAATGCATGTTTAATAACAAAGAATAAATTATTTAAAAATTCTAACTCGTTGAAAAATGGGAACTATAATTGTCACATACTATAGTAATATATTATATAAGTGCTCCCTCTTTCACCCTATCACATTTAAGAAAATAATTTGAATTATTGAGCCAATGAATAATCATTTAGGGTTGTGTTTTTTCACATAGAAAGTTGTGTTCAGTGATCATATATGATGGAGACTACCCCTGAACGCACATAGAACTACTATGACTGTGCCATTTCAGGTCTTACAACTTTCAAATAAAATTATTTGAAACAGTGAATAACTGAGGCATACACACAAAAATAAACACTTTAATTGATAAAGTCATCCCCAGAGACTGAATTATAGGCCTGACTAACTTGAAGACGTAGCAGTGACAAAAATTCTGTAGTTCTAAGCATAACAAATTATGATGCATGCTGCTACATCATTGTAACCAAAAGAAAAACAAAAACAGTGTCAATCTGTATTAAAAGTCAAACCTGACGGAGGTTCAAGAACATATGAATTTCAGACAATGAAAGTATTAAATAACACGCAGGCCTTGTAGTTCTTAGACACATCATTTTCTTAAGACAAATCACATGATAAAGTGTTGACATAAATATAGCTTGACCCAGTAGTGCTATATTCTGGTCTATCTATGACCAGAAAACAATGGGAGTGGTTTCTGAGGTTCTTTTCGGTAAATTAAAAAGTTGACCAGGGGAAAAAAATGTGGACTTGCATGTCAACAAGGCTTTTCCTTAGATACAAATACAAAATAACAAAAATCTATATTCCTGGTAACTGGTCAAATAATTTGGCCTCTATATTTAAACACCGTGCTTTTCAGGGCAGCTCGTCTGCCACTGGTCCTCACCTGGCACTCAACTTTCACCTGTGGCTTCTCGAAGCTGTCGCATGCAAAAGCGGCCATCCCCCGGACAATGGCTTTGGCGAGCCGGCTGAACCAGGTGAAGGTAGCTGAGGGTCTGAAACCCTCAGTGATTTAGGCTTGGGCTGTGTCAGCCCTACTACATGCGAAGACTGACTCAGGTGGAACGAGCAGATGAGATCGCCTGAGATCCAACAGTTGTGAAGGCGGTGGCAGCAGTGTTGTGGAGCGCCTAGAGTTGGACATGGCACCAATAGAAGTCCTGGTCATCCACTGCAGCCTGGCAGTCTCCTGTTGGTTCCCCGTGCCACTGGATCAAGACTTCCCAGGCCGAGAGAGTGGGATTGCCCCTGTGCAACGGTCTTCCCACTA
>JBCEWB010359033.1:0-21235 GCA_039654565.1 Peronia peronii
ATAGATAGATAGATAGATAGATAGATAGATAGATAGATAGATAGATAGATAGATAGATAGATAGATAGAAGAGAGAGAGAAATACACAGATGGACAGACAAGCAGAGTGAACGAATGAGAGATAGAAATAAAACAGATCCTGAGAGAGAAAAAGAGACAGCCATTTTTTTTTATATGTATGTATAAGTTCAGCCGAAATAACGTACATACTGTGATACAAGAAGAACTATAAGACATTCATTTATATTTATCTCGTCTGTCTTGAAATGTTTTATCATGTGTTTTCGTACTGTCTGAGACAATCAGATTTATGAGACAGCCCACAAATGGGATATCTTAATGTCCATGACCTGGCTGGGATGCAACGGTTCATTGATCAACCCAGAGTTGTGCTGGACGGAAAGGTTGGCCATTTACGACTTTCTGTATTGATTATTTCCCTTCGATAATTCCCGCAATTTATTGATTTATTCCCCTTGAGCAACGACGACGTCAATGTTTGTGATAGGACTCGATAGCCGGGACAGCGCCGGTTATAATTATGGCGACTGGGCATACATGTAAAGCATTACCTACGCTCTGTTAGTTAAGCTTTCATGCAGGAAACTCATAATGTATCCTCCTGAAAGTGAACAAACAATTATAGCGATGAGACAATATGATGCAATCTAACTGCATATGTATCCAGGGCAAAAAGTGTGCAATTCTTATTATATATCCTTATTCAATGCCGTGAAGCCACATATAATGTATCTAGATCAAACAGTGTGACATGATTCATTATATTGAGCTATCTACGAATTATTGCATTGACTCTTCGATGCCGTGATCCAATGCAAATGTTCCAGTATGCATTCGCTGGCGACATTATTCTGCGTGTCTGAAATAAATTTGAGGCAAAGACAAATGGGTTGAAGGCGAAAAGTTAGTTTATTTTCAAAATATTCATTTCATCGAATGGACACGGGTCAATTCTTGCAAGACCAGCCACCGATTGGGAAATTATTAGGATTTGCAGGAATTATTGAGATCTCTCCCAGGGTAAGACAGATACACAAATTTTCAACCCAATAAAGGCTTAGGGCCATTTTTCAGTCATGGACTTTTTTTCTAAACAATACTAGTAACAGAATGATCTTGACATAGATGTTTGGGGAGGAGTTTGGAAGACATCAGAGAAGGAGATAAACAACCAACCCGATGCATCCGCCTGAAGAGGTTTAAAATGGCAAGACGAGATAGTTCCCTCCCCCCCCCCCCTCCTTTCTCTTTCTTTTTCCAATAACCACTCCCCCCCCCCCCTCTCCCGGCCATCGAACGCGGACACTTTCAATATTGGCATGTTTTTTGGCACTGCCCTGTAATAAATCATCATTGTTGCCCATTACCTTTCCGTATGTAAAGACCCACTGATTAATCTTGTATTGAGATAATATTACTATTTAGTTCCATAGTTACTCTTGTCCATTGTTTCGTCTTCCAAACATCTCTTTCAAGAGATCGGCATACAGACACTTCCCTATTTTCATTAAACCATACATTGCTGTCTTTTTTCTACCGGTTTCATATTTTCTGTAGGTCTGAGTGGTCCTTTCCTAATGTTGTCAATACAAATACCTCAGAACAAGTAACTGAAGATTTCACAAGCAGTCTCGGTGCCAAGAAGGAGAGACGCAAGATATTGCAGCGAGATTACGCTTCGCTGTTAATTACCTCACAAAATACAGCATGCCAAAGCCCTCAGGAGAAAAGGAAATCCAGAAATATACAAGAAATTCGAGAACATTTGGGCTGAACTGTTAGATATTAAGTTATATCTATTTCTGCGTCAGCGATAGAACTGCCATATCCGCCAAGCCTGCAGATGGTATCAGCAAGTCCGGTGTGCAAGAGAAACGAGATGGAGGAAAGGGGATCCAGATATAAGAACTGGCTAAAAGTTCAGCTTCATCTTTACGAATTTCTTGGCTTGGTGGATCTATCGACTGGTTGATGCACATCCGAAAATGTCGGAAGGTACTGAAATATTTGGTCCTTAGGAATCAAAAGTGAATTCACTAGTTAGAGTTAAACTTTGACAGGATTCGTAAAATTCATTTTGCATTTTGAAGAAAAGCAAGCAAATTCTCAGTTGAAATGAACAAGAAATTGAAACCCCTCTGTTCAGGATGGCTGGAGTTTCAGGCTAATAACAATAGGTCACGGAAACGAGATGGACAAGGGAGGAAGTTGGAGATAAATGGGACTGTTACTGATTCTGAACTGCAACAACCTGTTAAGCTTGGCACATGAGATATCGTCAGACTCAGGTCTTCAAGACCAGTTCCAAAATTCGTCACTGACATAGTTAGACGATAACCACTAATCAAAAGATACATAAAAGCTCTTGAATCTGCTTTTGGGATTTACCAAGGCATTAATACTCCCACCATTATAAATTTCTTGCAAAGTATAGTATAGGGCCGGTATTGCTGAAAGTCTTTGAAATAGTTTCAAATCAATCATGGCGTCTTCAAAAAAGGAGTTTAAATGCTGCAGAAAGGTGTTCTCAAATATTTCTCCATAAAAGCCATGATATGGACTATATATTTTAGACAGATTTAGTCATGTGTCCGATGCCATTCCCCATTTCTTCTCGGCAATTAACCCGCCAAGGATATTGACAGTGGAAAAAAGCCAGACCGCAAAGTATATTGGGGCGGAAGGGGAGGGGGAGGCGAGCTCTGTGTTTCCCCTCATTGGAGAGCTTTTATTACGATATCAATCAATTTGTCGATAACTGAACTATCGATTTCAATCATTTATGGATGGCTTATTGATCGGGCATCGTGGACTTTGGGCATTAACCCTGACTCTTTCTTCCGCTACATTGAAAATGGAATCCAGGGCAATTTTCTGCTCTAGCAATTGTTGACAAAACTAGCACAGCTGACTTCGCTATGGATAGGATCCATCGACGACCAACAACATAGCTTACTTTGCACTTGATATGGACCTTAAGCAATTTCTGCTTCTTATGTTTTTTTATTTATTTGTTATTTATTTATTTATTTATTATTTTGTGCATATTTTTCGTCATTGTTCATAAACATTGTGTTTGAAGAAGTAAGAGATTGGAAACTCCTGTAATTCATTATATAACTATTGTATCAAACTGCAAAGAACGAAAAAATGTTACAATAAAGCTGTATACTGATCCAGAGATGCCCAAAAAGCAAGACAAAGTATAATGTTGTAGATAAGAAACATAGGCCAGAAATTGCAATTGTTCATCCATACCTGGCCTGCCCTAGAACATCGATACCCCCAAAAAGTTGTAAGTGGTTCATCTTTGTCCTATAGTACAATAAAAAGTAGGAATATTCTAAAGCTGACGATACTTTAGCTGTTATACTTGCTTTGTCAAGAAGCTCACCGATTTACAGGAAGATTTTGAAATTGTCATTCTTTTCTCCTTCTACTGGCACTCAGCTCAGCTTAGCTTGTTTGATATAAGTATAATGCCAAATCAACCCATCAGCTTTCTGTGCTTAGTTTGTTGTTTTTATTTCAGGTAAAACCAGTGAACTAGATCAATTATTGCCTGCGAAATAGACCTATAACTATTTAAATTACTCCTTTAAAGCAATAATTTTTTTTTTAAAAAGACACAGACATTGCAGTTATTAGATCTATCAATTTGAAATGATTTCTCAAAGATATAATAATTTCTCCTGCCAGTGACAGGTTATTTTCCAGCATCCCCGAAACTGATGTCAAAATGAATGTTCTTCCCTCCCCTCCCCACCCTATCTACTCTCATTTCCTCTTTTTGCTCTTTCCTCTCCTCTTTCTCTTTTCCCTCTTCTTCTCACTCCCTTCCTTCCTCCCACCTCACAGGAATGTATACCAAATACTTTATCCTAACCAGCAGTAGTGACCAAGTAGCAGCGGACCACTCTCGTCCACGACCACGAGACTCAGCCATAAAAGCGAAGGGTTGCAGTTACAAGTTACATTAGGAGGGCGCAGTGGCTCTGTGGTTCGGCGTCTGCTTCAAAGGGTGAAAACAACTCACTTCGGTGAGGTTGCGGGTTCTGGCCGCCGCCGGGGGATGGAAGGACACGAAGATCGAAAAATATGCATTTTTCAGTGGTTCAAAGGTCCCCTGGCTTCTTCTGGGTAGGGAAGCCCGACGTCTAGCCTTCTCGGATAAGGACGAATATATTTCGGAAGTCCCGTGTGTACGTTATGCACGTTACAAAAACCCTTGGCAGTTCAAAATCGATGAAAGAGTAGGCTGCGTGTCGCTGTCCGGGCAAAATTTCCAAATTCCAAATTTCTACCCACAAAAATTCTCAGCAAAAACAGGCAACGTCTTAAAAAGAAAAGTCGAGATAATCCTGCTTTCTTAGGATTGAAAGGCCTAAGAAAAACAAACAAACAAACAAGTTACGGCTGCCTTTACCACGTAATATTCTACCACCTCGGCCTTCCTAACAATGTGATTTGAAGATCTTTAGGTGTTACCGGACTTTCTTTCCCGACTGTATACATGCAGGAGTAAAACATGGGTGTAAATTTAATGATATTTTTCCATCTCCGTTGTAACACCTTAGAACTAAAAATGAATCTTCTATTTAACTTAACTGCCATGTGCATAAGCGTGAAAATGTGTTAGTTCTCTCCGGAATTATTGTTTGTCCATTTTTTGTTGTTATTGATGGTTCTGCCTATAAATGAACCATTATAAATTTTATTTGTATAAAGTCACTGTGAGAATTACTTTGCTTCAAATCTTATAGCCCCTAAAACATATTAAAATGTGTGTATTTTACAAAGCGTGTCATAAGCCAGCACAATCAATATTTGTAAGTATTTTCCCTTCTAAAGTTGCCGTTAGATTGAGTCTGTTATTGGGCGGCAAGGCGGCTCACGACTTGAAATTAAAACAATGTGGTCTATATTTGAAAATAATTACCTCAAAGATAACAATAACAGTCTCAGTTTGTATACGTCATTTTGAAATATTTTTGTTAATTTATCTCAGTCTTTGTAATTGTCCTGCTGGAAACCGAGATGTTCGTCCATGAGAGGGAACTGCATTTGCTTTTTCTTGACCAAAAATTCTGTTTGTTTTCCTTACTAAAATCTAAGTGCTAAAAACGATATTCATTTTTCAAAGCTGCAAGAGAATAGTTGAAGATTTTTACCTTAGTGAAACGATTTCTGAACAGATCAAATGGCCGCTGGAGAGGTGTATTCCATTAATGTCTTTGCTGTTGATGAGGACAGAAGATAAATGGCTATCACTTTCTATCCTTGTTCTCATGTGTCAATTTGTGCAAACATCAGTCGTGACCAACATCGCTGTAGGATTTTCTTCTTTCTTTCCAATCATTGATTCCCTTTTGACTGGAGCTGGACTGCGATGACTGAGCTTCAAAGGTTGAATATCAAAGTTAGAACCTGAGAGGTTGAACTTCAAAGGTTAGCTTTGCAAGCCACTCCAGAAAGGTGGACTTCTAAAGGCTAGCTTAAGTGGTTCTACTCTATGAAACTGTGTGCATGCATTCGTGACAGCAAATGGCGGCATAATATTGCATTCTGAATTATATGTAAGGTGAAAGTTCTTTTTCTTCTTCTTCTGTTTTTTTTTCTTGTTTTAGTTTGCTTGACGGGTCAGAATTAGATTATTTCGTTTCATACCTTAGTATTCTTGGATGATCATTTTGAAAAAGATGTCCAAAGAAACATAAATGACTAGAAACTAATCTTTAGTCACATTTTAATTCTCCCCTCTATCATTAGCCATGCACAGATAAAGATAAAGATATGGATAAACCTCAAAGATCAGGCATTTTACCGGAGAAAAGAATAGGAAAATGTATCAGTTTTCAATCACACCAAATACCCCGAGGTGCGGCAGGCGAATTTCAACACAACTGTCGGGAAACTCAACGGATTTCCGTCCCTTGTTACCTGTATTAACGTTGATGAGTTCCAAAAATCGATTAGCTTACTTTTGTTGCATCATCTTTGCTGACTCAGAGAATAAATAACATAAATTAATCAAGCTTATAAATTATCTTGTAGGTTGCTTTCACGGGGAGAACAAATCATTTATAAACATACACACATACATACATATATAAACGTAAACAAATTTTAGGCCCATTGTTATCTTCGCATTCAAAAGTTTATAAACGAAAAAAAAAAAAAAAAGCGAGATAGTCAAATAAAGCACATGTCTGTTAACAATGTCGTTCCATATTGACATTTTTGGCTCTATTGACAACTGTTCTAGTTTTCCTTTCTACTCCAGTCGGATCACAATCCTGGCATTCAAATGTTATCTTTTGCCGTTTGCCCTGGTGCTTTCAGAAAGTTATCATCAAGTGATAAAGACATATCAAAGATATTGATAACATTCAAAACACTACCTAGTCCAGCTGGGAATAGTCTATGCCCTCACTATATTTATTGCCAAAGCGTTATCATGTCAAAGTTTTGTTGTTTTTTTTATTCGTGACAGACGATAAAAAAGCTACTTTATAGTACTTTCTGTACGTTTTGGCACATGAGCTGTATTTAAAGTGAAAAAAGAAAGGAGAGAGGATCAAAGTTCAGCAAGCTCTCATGTTGTTTAGATTAACTCTTAGAAAGTATACAGCTTTGAAGAAACAAAAAAAGGAAATGAATGCATCAATACATTTTTGATTACGTATGGGTTAATCTCTCCAGCTAAGGATTCCAGGACCTCAAGTGTGTAGGAAACGCAGGTCTCTCCACGATAACAACGGCTCCAGTTATTTTAATGGCATCTATTAGCTTCTCTTGTTCATCTTTTTTGTGCATAATATACTGTTACGATTTGTTTTTTGTTTGTTTGTTTGTTTGTTTTGTTTTCACATTTCATATTTGATTAAATAAATAAAAAAGGCTGATTCTTGCACAGAGCTGGACATATTCGTATACCGACATGAATTTAAAAATAAAAGACAGAAAAGAAGACGGACAGACAAAAAAAACAAAGAAAGAAAGAAAGAATAGAAGTGAGATAGAAAGACAGAAAGAAAACAAAAAGACGGAAAGAAAGAAAGGAAAAAGAAAAGAGGAAGAAAAAGAAAAAAGGAAAGAAAGAGAGAAAGGAGGAAGGAAAGAAAGAAGAAAGAAAGAAAAAAAGAAAAGAATGATAGAAAAGAAGATAGTAAAAAATAAGAAAGAAGAAGGAGAGAAGGAGAGAAATAAAGAAAGGAAATACGGTACTGTGTTTAGAAATCTTTCAACCTCCCTTGGGGTGGTTATCTCGGTTGGAAAGAAAGTCAGACGAAAGAGAAAAAAGAAGAGAGAAAGAGAGAAAAACTTTCCCAGTGTCAGTTTCTTTTGTAGTTTTTATTCTGCGACCTTTGCTGAAAACAAACAAAACAAAACAACACGAAAACGTCTTTGTAGCCATGTGAATGTTTGATAATAGTTATTCAAACAGAAATTGCTAACTTTAACACAGACGCTCCGAAATGAATGCTCCTAGCGATAAAAGAGATACTACTTAAACGGACTCGCTTGTCCTCAGATCTAGACAGTAAACAAACATCTAACTCAGGGTAACGGTTTAGTGATGGGGATAACGACAATAGAGATTTATTTAATTTTTGTAGTCGCACATAGCAACAGATAATAATAGATCTTGGTATTCGACAGGATATCTCCTTTTCCTTCTATGTCTGCCTAAAAGACGCCAGTAGTAAATAGGTATTAGTAACAGAGTCCAAAGACTGAAAGTGCTTTGATCTCATAATCATTTTGATATTATGGCTTTCATACACTGTATAAAAAAAAAAACACGTAAAATACCGCAATACTTTGGCACCCCAAAATGCCAAAGCTATGCCATAAAGCTACACAAAAAATTTCCAGGTGTATAGTACTTTGAAGACGATGGTGTTACAATACAACAAAATTTTTGGCACGAAAAAAAAATGCCACAAGTGTGCAGTAAAACTACAGCACAAGAAAATAATCTTGCAGTAAAATGTACGGTAAATTAACCCTGGGTTCACAGCAAATGGCTTTAAATTAACTCATAATTTTTTCAGCGTATGTAAATAGAATTACTCTTACTTCCAATCACTGCGGTAGCTTTAAAACATTTAAAGCAAATGTAGTGACACATCATCGCTTAAGTGTTCAAACATAGTGCATCCGTCTCCCGACCAACTTCTATCTTTGCTCCGTCGAAGGGTACTTCTCCTTTGCGTGACGCGTAGATGCGTCGCCCGAAAAAATGGCGTTCCAAAATCAGTCAGATAAGATTTGTATGAGACCATCTCCTTATGCGAGGCGCAACTTTGCGCGCTTCTGTCTCCAACATGCACAGTGTTCGCGCACAAACATTATACTGTGTAACTGACGGGCAAAGGTGTTCTGTAATATGTTCTATCTGTCATAAACAATGTAATCTGCAACGTTGCCGTTTGAATTTGGAAACAGAGCACAAATCCCTGGGTAATTTACCCCGAGAAGACAAATCACTGGATATTTTAGCCGAGGATAAAGCCGAAATGAATGGGAGACGGAAGCTCTGTGTTTGTGTTTGCATATGTATCAGCCGAGGGTCACCGTGGCTATGTGATTTGGCGTCTGCTTCATGATGAAAACAACTCACGTTGGTGAGGCTGCGACACGAAGATCGAAACCTGCATTTTTTTCAGAAACTCAAAGGTCCCCTGGCTTTTCTGGGTAGGGAAGCCCGACGTCTAGCCTTCTCGGATAAGGGCGAATATATTTCGGCGGTCCCGTGGGTACGTCACGCACGTTAAAGATCCCCTGGCAGTGCAAAATCGATGAAGAGTAGGCTGCGTGCCGCTGTTCGAGCAAAATTTCCAAATTGCAAATTTTATCCACATAAATTCTCAACAACAGCAACAAAAAAAAAAGGCAGCCTCTTAAAGCCGAGATAATCCTACTTCCTTAGGATTGAAAGGCTTAAGAAAAATAAACAATTTATCAGCCGTGCTCATGGCTAAGTTAAAAACTCAGACTTGGAAATTGATCAAGTTATGAATCACGAGCAGGTAACCTGGAGTTACTCTTGATAAAAACAGTAAGTTTGTTTCGGGATCTGGTTGAGTAAAATTTCTTCAGCATGTTTAGCCCATATCTCGGAAAAATAAAGGATGATAAAAATGATGATGATGATGAAGATGGATTGTTTTCGTAGCCCAGTTCAGATTTTCCAGTGTTGTTTGTCAACATTCTGTTCAAAGAGCACATTCAGTACCAGGCATACCAATACGTCACGCACACGGTCTGGTATGTCTGCTGACCCGAATCTCCAATATCCAAACATGTTTGATAGGCGTCCTAAACTTCATTGATACATGACGAGTCATTGGCCGTGGTTTCCTTGCCTCTATAGTTCTCTAGTCATAGTTTCTGTTTCAATGTTTCATCCTCTATATTAGTGCCCTTTGTTGTTCTAGTTCTCATGCGTGTTAATGCGAACACGGCTTTATATGTCTACTTGTTGGATTCTGGAACTTGTACATATCAGCTCTAAATCTCATTTTTCTCCTGGTCATTTAGTTAACTCTTTCAAAGTCGGATCATTCATGCATTACCTCCTCAGAGTTAAAATTAGTGACTACTCTCAATTGCTGAAGACGAAATAATCATAATAATGGTTCCAGAAATTTGAGGGAAAATTGCGATAGCCAAATCTCAAAGTTTAAATCATCATTGTCGTCCTTTACTTTACCCGGGGTTTCGGTCAAAGGAAGAAAGACTTCTACGCAATCCGCTCTTGCAGGATATCTACCTTTTCATGCCACAATGAGCCAACTGTCGATCCTTCTTTTTGCAATGCTGAAGTCACCAGGATGAAGAAACAGTCAGAAAGTACAAGCAAAGTCAGGGAGTGACATGGTCTCAGGCACTTCACAAATGCATATGAATATCTGTTATCCTTATTAAGAGTGAAGTAGTTTGGCTGAAAAAAAAAAAAAAAGAATTTTAAAAAATGGTCCAGTATATTATCATGGCCATACAGTCGCCGACCCGTAAGATTTGGTCCATCACAAAGTAGGGCCAGGAAAAACTCTGTCGTGTTAAAAATTGTAAAAGTTCAAACTGTGATACAGTGAATAGATCTCACATGTCCCATCCCTTTCTTCCCTATACTAAATACTACATCGAAAATTCCTTAATCCTTGAGTTATATGATAAATCGTTGTCAAAATAGTTTAGCACAGACGCCTGAGACTTCCCCACATTATTCTCTGTTCCTGAATAATCCTATTGTAAGAGCGGTGTAACACAATGGGCGGTATAATTACAGTGAAGTGTTGCAAAAAGAGGTTAATCCTGAGAATGTCAATCAAACGTGCTGGGGTGTCAGGGTTTCTATAACGAGATAATTATACTCGTATTTAACTTCTTGACTCATGCCAAGATTTCTGTACAAACAATCTATTGTTTCTTTTCTCTAGTATTACTACTACCACAGCTACCACCACCATCACTTTACTACTACCACAGTCTCTACTACAAGCGCTGTTACCATTACCACTATAATCAGTGATATAATCATGGCAATTTTGTAAGGCATAGCGTCCATATTGTTCATAAACTTTATCTTTTGACCAAATAGAGTTGATTCCAAAGTCTGGATTGATTTCGTAAAATTTTGGTCTTAAATGTCATGGCAAAGTGTTAAGGAACGACAGTGGTCTTTTTCAAGGAGATCCGAGCGTATTGATTATATATTACTACATTCATTATGTACTGTTTGGAAAAAAAAGTCCAAGCCTTTGACTATATAAGAGCATACGTGTAGAGTTAGGGAAGATTAATCCCTCCTCTCCCTTCCCTTTCCTTCTGTCCCCTCTCCCTTCCATATCACCTCACCCCCATCTTCTCCCGGGCCTGCCCAGAAAAGTTCCTATCGATACCGTAAAGCACACACCAGTTATACTAAACCTGATGACACAAAGGATTAGCTAAGTAGATCCCTGAAGTGTATACCTGTTTTACTGTGGAGCAGCTATGCAAAATGTGTGTATATGAGTGTATATGTGTATGTGTTCATATGTACATGTGAATGTGTGTACTATTGCGTGTTCTTGTACTTTCTCTTTATCGATATTAACTTCGTCTATCTGTCTGTTTCAGATCACTTTGACCGGATGTCTGCCTCTGTCTGGCCGTTAATCTGTCTGTTTATCTGCTTATCTGCTGATCTGTCTGTCAACCTGTCTGTCTGTCTGTGGGTTACATATGGACAACTGTCATATCATGAACAGTGGCAGAAAGAAAAAAAAAGAGAAAAATATATGAGTGGGATATTTCCACAAGGAAGTTAACAGTGGATAGTCTGAAAAACTTTATCATAACCCTTGTTTTTCTCAAGTGCTGATAACAACTGCACACAGCTCAGGAAAAAAAACTATGAGGTGGAGAAAAAGCCGTTTCTCTTATAGCCTAATTGAGCTTCAACATGACCAGAATATCATCGTTACAAACAACAAGAGTAACAATTACAACTACGTCTATTACTACTATCACTACTACTACTACTGCATGTACCACAACTTCCACTATAACTACTCTTATTGCTACTGCAACTACTGCTACTATTACATGTATTACTACTACATTTACTACATTGCTACATTTACACATTCTGCGACATACACATGCAGCCACTATACTACTATTATTATTATTTTTGCTGCCACTACCACTACTTCTACTATTACTTGTACTGTCCACTACCACTACTGCTACTATTATTACTATATTACTGCTGTCACTACCACTTGTATTACTATTACTACAACTATTAGTATATGACTACCACTATTAGCTCTACTATTACTACTACTAATACATACATGTATACTGCTACATGTATAACCACTACCACCACTAATGGTAATATTATTACTGCTGCTCCTACTTTTATTACTACTCCTGCCTCTACTACCAGTACTATTTTTACATATACTGCTATTGCTCCATCTCATTTTTGTCTATGCAAACGACTGAAGTAGTCTGTATTCGGCATTGGTACCGTTGTGGGAATCAATTAGGACCGTTATCCTTCCTGCAGTGTTTGATGAGCATGGTCTTTGCAATATCAGTAGAAACAGGACATGGTGAATAGACCGTGCAAAATAACGAGCAAATACAAATACATATAAAGACCAACAAGGAACAACAAAGTTCTAAAAATGACCTTGTAAAATGCACTTACCTGGCATGCATTAGAAATCTCTTTCAGAACTTCGTCACGTTAAAATTTATATCCCATACACAAAATATTATCCTAGACATGCCCTGCGTGGTACTATGGAAAAAGGCTTTTTTTCTTTTCTTTTCTTTAAAGATAGTTTATGCAGTTTTGACAAAATGTTGAACTACTGACATCGATTTAATTTTACGCTTTTTCCTACAACAATTATGGACTAAATACTACACCGTCACACCTGCCTTGCCATAAAGTTATCAGCATGATGCTCTTAGTTGAATCCATTTCGGCTAAACTGATTTGTGTTAATCAGAAGCTTATATAATCTTTATTTATAAAGATGTCTTTAACTGGATTATCACTAGCTGTGTGCTTAATACTAAAAGCCGCTGTTATATCGGGATGCTTATTTTATGTTATTTTTACACTTTTAGTTAAACAATTGACATGCTGCCCTTAAGAAACAGAAGTTTAGATTCAATCTTTATCATATTAAAGGGCTTTAAACAGCAAAAATGAAATGCGTTATCTTTTCACGAACATTTCGAGCCCCAAGCCGTTATCTAAGAGAAAGATACACACAATAGTTAACCTAAGACATGGTAGCATGAAGTGCAATTCTCATGACGTACAGGTTGTCTCACACGCGAGGGTACTACTCTAAGATTGAAGGTATCAACATCCGCCAGAGAAGTCAGACTAAATTATCCAGTTTTGTTTTTTTTTAAAGCTGTACTATTTGGCACAAGGCTCTGGATTTGAATTCTCTCCTTTTAAAGATAATGCTTGCCAGCTGGGAAAAAATATGTTTAAATCGGTTTTGTTGTTGTTTTGTTATTTTTTGTTTTGTTTTGTTTTTGTTGTTGTTGTTTTTTTGTAGTTGTTATAAGTTTAGTAGTAGCAGGTTGCTGCAGTTGTTGTTGCTGTTGCTGATTTGGAAGGGTAAATATGGGTGTGAGCTTTTTTATGTTTGGATCCACATCAAGAAATATGGCAATACTTAACCTTTACACTCCAGGTGTAAACCATACTTTCAAACGTTTAAGTAACTGCTGTATGAAGAGGGTTCACGCTGATAGGGCAAGGATTTCAGTACTGCAGTTTCATATCACAGCCTTCTGTAGGATTAAAGATAAGCGTAGATTTATCCATGGCATGTGATATCTTGGCTTACACTCTACAGGAATTCGTGAATTTCCAACACACTCACTTCCCCGCTTTGTAATTTATTGGTTGATGAAGTGTTAGGCAGAACGATTGTCTAACTAATTTATCAGCTAAATGTATGACTGATTGATTAACTGACAGTGTTACACTGATTGATAGGTGATTGACCTATCGAGCGAGTGTTTGACTGATTGACTGACTAGTCTATTGATTAATCCATCGTCTCAGAGATTTATCGATGAACAGTTTAATAGTTTATCGCTTTGATTTCTAGATTCACGATTTGGCTGCATGTCTGACTGATGTACTGACTGACTCACCGATTGACAGCCCAAGTGGCATGAATTAGTGGCACTCGTTAGAATGAATGATCAGAGTAAATGAATAGCCAACATGGGACGGATAGAGTGTCTAACAAATTTCTCGACAAACTAGACTGACCACGGAGTCAGAGTATTTCAAACATTATATTGCATAGACAATTGTTAATAATCTGCTTTTGGTGCTCAAGGTTCACAGTTGAGCAACCGAAGCCAAGCATCTTATTTGCTAGATTAACAGGAATTGATGACGATATATTTGCGACTTAGTTTCTTTTACATGTCTTACGAAAAGATTTAGTCTTCTTCATTGTAAAGTACCTTATCGTTTTGCACAGTGATTTGAATACCGTACTTTAAAAGCACCCATCTTCTTTCACACCAGATGTACAGATATAATCTCTGGTAGTTTATTTCTTCCCTACTGAACCTCTTTTTAGAAAGATTCCTAAAGAACGATACTGTGTTACGGGGCCTTCTCTTATATCTAACAAGAAGATGATATTCTTCAAAGTAATGTATTCTATTGTTTGTACAATGACATTGGATACTCACTTCATAAGCTGCAGTGTTATACAACCGATTTTAAATACCTGATAAACGATACAGTGTTGCCAAGCTCTTCAAGTGTCTTGCCGAAGGATATACTATATGTATAATATTTTTTAGCATAAATACCCCTATTATTTACACAAAGATATGAATACTTCAAGTTGTAAGCTGCCGTTTTCCACCTGGAAGTTCACGTCAATTCTCAGCAGTTTTTTGCTGACCATGGAACAGGTTTCATATTGTTTTGTCGTTCTTACGTATTATGCCAAACGATAAAGTATTTATCTGTGCAAAATATCTTATGTCTTTACGCAGAGACACTGAAGTCTCACCTTATAAGCGACCGTTATCTGTTACACTTAGATGCACATGGATATCCCCCTATTGTCGGCCTATAGATATGGCTTCCTTTATGTCACAGGCACTCACCGTGTTTGATGAAATACCGAGACCGCACTCGAGAGCTTCCTAAACTCTTTAACCAAATAGCACAATAGCTCCTACCTTAATATCTTATACCCACAGCAATCTTCGATCTTTGGCTCTACCCTGTCTACGGGTAATTTAACCCTTTGCTGACCAGATATGTCTGAATACAATGGGTTATTTCTGTGCCGAATGGATATTATAGAGTTCATCAGTTATACTGTAAGATCGTTTCTTTTGGTTGTACGACCTTGGGACCAGCTTTAAAAGATATATTCGTTTTATATTTCCACATTACAATGCATCTTTTTTTTTTTAACGAATGATGAAAAATGAGCTCATTAAATTATAACTGGTCTGTATCAAATATTTTACCCTGGGAGTTAAATACTTCATTATGGTATCATACTTTGTGCTGCAGACCTTAATATCTTTTATCCATAGCATTTTTATCTTATCCTGCCCTAACTACAGTAATTTAACTCTATGTTGCCCAGATATGTCTGAAGTCAATGGAATATTTCTATGCCTAAAGGCTTTCGTAGAATCCAGTACCACTATTGTGCAATCGCTTCTATTGCCTGAACAGGCCCATGTTTAAACAAAAGGGAAGTTCGGGGAAAATTGAAATTAATCATTGAATCATAATTGATCAATAGGATTTAGAAACTCAAGCCTGCTGTGCCAGAAGCTTGTGATTTTCAGCAGATCTTTGTGCAGGGTGTGTATAACAGACAGACTTGCGGGCATTATCTAAGGCATTCGCACTATAAGAATGCTTAAATGCTGGTTATTATAAGAAAAAATATTATTTTAGACTAAAAAATGATAAAACAATAACATGGTTTGTAAATTATATATATTGTGTTTTCCCCCGGGTGGATAGCACTTCACTGTGGTTTACTTCTTAATGAAATACAGATATTAATTTGACAACCTCCTACTACTAGTTGTATTTTTGTGTCATACTCACCAATTTGATCTATATATACTGAGCCAACACCCGAGGATTCTCTTAACCACAGTAACTGTGGAGCTCAGTTCTACCCTATCTGTAGGCAATTTATTAACCCCATAAAACCCAAGGTAAATCATACATATGCGTGAGGGCAGTGACCATTTGTCTAGACCAAAATCAACCTTGAGATTCAGAACCTAGGCCTTGAGCTCCTTGATTTATTTTAATTTGAAACTTCCACCCATCTTTCAAAACAAACAAACAAACAAATAAAACAAAACAAAAGCAACAATAACAAAATTTTTATAATTATATAATAACTATTTATCGAAAGAAAAACTTACTAGAAAATCTGACACAGCTCCACCAAGTTCTTCATCCTTATGCCTAAACTATCTCTTCTGTCCTTCCCTTTCTTTCAGTTTTGTCTACCCAAGGGACTGATGGCTCCTTGCAGGACCTCCAGGGAGCGGCCATCCAGTGTGACTCCCTCTTCCTCCTCTATCTCTGCCCTCCACTTCCCCCTTCCCCTCCCTCCTAAAAACCAGCCAATGTCCTTTGACTTCTTACAATAGAATGGAAACAATATGAAATATGATAGCAATAGTAAACAAATGGAAATTGGAAAAATAAGATTCAAGGCGAAAAATATGTTTGATTCCTTTGAGTTTATTTCAATCAAAAAGGAAAGAATATATTTTGTTTTTGTCGTTGTTTTTTGTTTTTTGTTGTCGTTGTTTGTTAAGATCAGTTTTTTGTTTGTTTGTTTTGTAGTTGCACGATTGCTTTTTCTTCTCTTTCGCTATCGTTTTCCATTCTACTCTTTAGTTTCAGTGTTTCCATCATTAGTCATTTTCATGTGAAGACACAAAAGCATTAATATACTTAATGTATACTTCAATCGATCTGATCCCAGCAGTAGGCAACATAATTGTACTGTTTTAATTTTCAAACGTGCGAGTATCAGTGATAATTGCAAATGTTTTTGGCTAATTTTGTTTCGTGTAAGTTGCTGTCTGAATGCTGCACATAAGTTAAACTTCGTGAAGTCGGCAGTCATAATATATCGAATTTCATATTGCGAAATATTCTATGAGTACATGAAACTATTGTTACTATATTTTGTATTGTTTTGTTTTTTCTTTGTCGTTTAATGCTGTGTTGGGATTGTTGTTGATGTTGGTGGTGCTGATGATGCTATTGTCATTGCTGTTTCTGTTTTTGTTATATCTACATCTCTTACAGCGAGATACCGCAAAATTCAGTTTGTTGTTGTTGTCGCTATGTTTGATTTATGCATTTCTTTTTGTTATGTCATAAGAGAAGGGACTAAAAAAAAACAGTTCATATACCAGGGAGATGGTGCTGTGATGTCAAATGCATTCTAATCGCTGGTCATTGATTCTCCAACACTACCACAAAAGCAAACAATAATGTGTTACTTGACTGAAGTTCACAAACACGGTTGTTACAACGCAGCGTCAAGTGGTTGCTAATTTCATCGATACCACTCACCTAGGGGATAACTAAAGTGTACCAATGGCTTAAGTCTAATCTGCTGTAAGCTTCTGATTAAACAAGACTCCTTCCTTGACCAAAAGGTCCAAGCCAGATGATACATGATCCGTTTATAGATACCCCCTCCCCCCTTCCTCTCGCCGCCTTTCACAGTAATAGATTGATTGCTGTCTTTTCCAGCCTACCCCCCAAAAAACCCTCTCTTAGTCGTTTTTCCTATATTTCTTCAAAAAATATTCTCTTCTCTTCCTCAGTTCATCCACAGAAGACCAACCTTTCTCTTCCCACTTCATTTTTATTTATTTATCTATTTATTTTTGCTTCCTTTCTTAGAGGGCTCATTCTTTCATCCACGGCTCATGTTTATAAGATCTCCTTCCCCCCCCCCCCTCCTCCTCCCCCCACTCCCCATTACTCGATCTTTAAAGTTCACCACCTCTCTCAATCCTCTGCTAAACAGCTCACTCCATCCCTTTTCATCGATTCATCAAAATAAAATTTATTTTTCTCTTCTTTCGCATGTTCCTCCTCGTAAGTTCGAAGGGGCATCGTCTATAATTCAGTTCAATGACTAGACTATTCGCCTCTTCTGTCTCCTTCGATTCATTTTTATAAAATCCACCCTTCCCCTTCTTTTCTGGCACACTTAGTCCCTCCCTCATCTTCCCTTTTCTTATTTCTCTCTCTCCATCCCCCCTCCCCGTCCCCGGCCCCAGGCCGATTCTCCTTGACTACCTATGATTACCTATGAACATGGCATGCTCTATCTCCAGCCAATGTCCGACACAGATCCGACACTGAGACCAGCCAGGCTTATGTCCAGTGTTGACCCAAGGATTTCACAGTCAACTACCAGACCTGTATGGTTCTACGCCAATGCAATATTGCCCAGCCATTACTCCCCCTCCTGCACCCCCCTTCCCCCCTATCACACATTGACACACTACACAGGCACACCTATAAACACACACACACCATACCTTCGGGTTCTTTGGGTATCAGGTAGACCTGTCATGAAAAGAATGTCATACGATCTGTTGAAGACAATGGACCTTGGGTATGGTATATATGTGTGTATGTATCAGTGTATGTGTGTGTGCGTGTGTGTGTGTGTGTGTTTAGCACAGTGCAGATTGGGGCTAGGAAAGAGGCGTACGGGGAAGCTAAGCACTGGCAGATATAGAGGGAGATCACCTTGGACCCGTCATCTGCCGGTCATCCTGTAGAGGAGACGCCAGTCCGTTGTGGAAACAGGAAAAAGGGGGACGAATGGAGTGGCTTACGCAAAGGAGGAAGAAAAAAGAAGGAAGGACAAAACTGTCCGCTGTCAAAGGATAGTGGATGATTCCTTCTTGCCTCATCCTTTTCGAAATGCATAGAGGACCCGCCAATGAAAGTGAAATCAGCTGTGTGGGCAAGAGTGAGATGAGAAGAGAAGAGTGCAGAGAGGAGGAGGGGGGGGGGGGAGTGCAAGTGATAAGCGATTCTAACAGAAAACTACTGGATATCTAACAATCAACTAAAAGTGCCATTCTTTCAGAGAGAGGGGATAACAGACGCGTAATCCTATTATATGTCACGTAATCTATTTATCTTACACAGGATAAAACTTCAGAACAGAGTATTGAGGTCAGTGTGATCCCAACGCATCCATGCAAATTCATCATCATTTCTCTTCTTTTCCAATTAAAAACCCACAGGGTCCATCGGTCAGTGTTCACCGTAGTTGTTGTATCCTGGCTGTCCACCCGGCTGTGGCAGCATTGTGTGTGGCCGTAAAGACCGATGCGAGAATGACAGTCTATGTCTGAAAGGTGATATCTGTAGATGATTATCTGTTGTAGTAGCAGCATTCATCAGCTTCTTCCCCGACTTGAGGTGTTGAGTCACGGTGCTTCTCTAGCTTGAGCGGTTAGCTGCAAGGTCCTCAAGGTCCTCCAGGACTCAAGGTTAATGTCAAGGGCCTCCCTATCTCTCTTGATGACGTCTTTGCAGCGTAGCTTAGAGCGGCCAGTGGTTTCGCCTCCCAAACAACAACTCTCCACACAGGATGTCTGTACGGATTCTGCCATCCCCCATGTGACAAACATGGACCAACCTGCGAAGTCTGTCAATCGACAATATCACATAAAATTGAACATCTAGGAATAAACTCTTGAAAATATTATAACTGTTCTGAGTTCTCTATTCAAGTATTAATTTTAAAAAATATCTTCGTATTATGTGCAAGGGACTTGTCGACATCTTTGATATAATATATAGCTCCTTCCAGACTATCAAAGCTGTTGTGAACTTTGCCCTAACGTCAGCTTCTGTTCCTCCCTGATTAACCTTTTTCCTTTAGCGAAGCAAATAATGATTTCTCTTGTTCTGGTGTTAGTTCGTTTTCAATAAATTTGATTGTTGCACTTACTTTCATTTGAAAAGAGTTTCTTGTTGTCGTCGTCGTCGTCGTCGTTGTTGTTGTTGTTGTTGTTTTTGTTGTTGTTGTTGTTGTTGTTTGTAGCTTTGACCCATCTTTATAATCAAGTTTCTCTGTCTTTTCTTGTTTTTGATGCCTGTCAGAATGATAATACATTGTCTACGTAGTCAATACCATCACTGTGTTCTGAGATGATCTACTGCATTCCTATTTTTTCACATACTGTTATTATTTTCCAGTTACGGCACTGATAGAAAAGGAATGTGATATTAGACATTAATGTCGAGGTGATCATTAATTTTGTGAATCTTCCTGATTTATTGTGTCTCTAAAAGTACAGAAATATCAGTGATCAGTTTCTATGCTCATCTGGACAACTTGACTGAATGAGTATGCTAAAACTCGGAAGGTGAGTGAACGATGACTTGGCCATGCAAGAAAGACAATTCTGGAAATATTAATGACAGCCTTAAACCATGCAGTAGTTATGTCCCGTAAAAGAGCCCACGTGATAGATTGTCCGTATCTATATATGGCCAAACTTTCGCCGTTTTTGCTGTGAGTTGTGCACTTATATGATAATCTTCCTTAGCTCGCCTTCTGGACAAACACGCAGTCTTGATGTAAAGAGAAGAGGAAGGCATCTCAACAACAAAACAACAACAATAACAACAACAACAACAATGACAACAACAATAACAAAACAAATGAATGGAGAGAGGAAGGATTGAGGGCGAGGAAGATCAGCTACGGAGCAGAGACATGTGAAGTTTTTGTCTGTATGGGAGTTTATGTGGAGGGATGGATGGATGGGTGGATCGATGAATGAAGGGATAGATAGATGAATCGATGGATGAATGGATAGATGACTGGATGGATGGAGGGGTGGACGGATGGAGGGAGAGGGGAGAAAGGAAGGGGTAACTTATTCATTCACAATTTATCTTAAACATTTTCGACAAGGCTTTCGACGTGACGCCATCACCACCACCAACAAAACAACTTTCAAATAAGAACAGCAAATATATGAAGAGAAAGAAAATAAATAATTCTCTATCTTTGCCTTCTTGAGTTATCCCCCTTCTTCTTCTCTCTCTCTCTCTCTCTCTCTCCCTTTCACACTCTCTCTCTTTTCCTCCCCCCCCCCCTCTTTTTTTACTAATCTTTATTTGAAAGGGCATCCATAACCTGAAGTAGTTCATAAACACAGATAAGGGCGGATTCTCAAGTCAAGTGACAAAAACATGTCACACTCCCACACTGCATAAAAACGTGTGAAGGAAAATGTTAAGCTTGTTTATTATTTCCATCTCACCCTGACCTATATCCTTATCGGGTCAAGAGATTGCACTTTTGTCTTGGAAGTATTTGTTTCTTATTATAAGGGGGTTTTTGTTGTTGTTGTTGTTCGTTTGTTTGCTTTAGTTGTTCGATATTAGAAAGAATGGTAAGAATTTAGTAATTTTTGCTGAAGAGTCGCTGTTTCAAAACAAAAAACAAAACAAAAAAAAAATCTGAAAGAAAAAGTAGAGAAGAACATATCTTTGGATGAATAGATGGATGGAAAGATGGATGGATGGATAGATGGATGGATGGATGGATGGATGGATGGATGGATGGATGGATGGATGGATGGATGGATG
>JBCEWB010359142.1:0-21234 GCA_039654565.1 Peronia peronii
CCCCATACACGCACGGGTTTACGGGGGTTTTCTATAACAGAGGCCTGACCCCTTGCCAAACACGTACGTGAGTGGGGCCATTAGTACTCTTACAAATAGCCGAATAGCTTGACAACCGTTGGGATCCAGTGTGAGAAATTAGGAAGTCATTGGAGGAGACAAGCTTACAAAGTAATGCGATTGATTCGATGCCAGCACTCTTATCCTGTATTCGTGACCCGCTCAATCTTCACGGATTTTCTCCGCTTGGTTAGCTCCCTTGGCACGTAATTATGTCCCTTGTCTAGGTAAATACAGTGCCTTCCCTTGGTCCTGTTATTTGATTAGCTGGGAACGAAACGTAAAAGATTACTAGAGTCTAAGAATGGGTCTAACTTTGGTTAGCAATACCTGAAGAAATTCACAGCGTAGCAGCTGGACGTGATGGACTTAATGCTGGTCAGTAGTCTCGTACAATCAAAATTCAATCTACTCATGGAATCGTTACCAGATAGGAGAGACTAGGGGAAAAAAAAAGATAGAAAATTTCACCATATGAAAAAAAGAGGGACTCACAATATTGCATACTGGGACTTACTGTTGTTTAATATATGAAAATCTCATCACAATAGTGACATTTTACCTTCATTCTTGTCCTTTCTTATGTGACAGAGACATATATAACTGTATGACTTACATATACGACTCCTGTATTTTACATTCTCCCGTGGAATCTCGACACCAGATTCTAGTAGCCCATGCCTATAGACAAGGCGGCTTATCAATCTTGACAACAACATTCTCTATCTTTAGCCACGCCATTTTCAGCTGGGTCCACTCAAGAAATAGCTTTTCCACTGATAGGATGCCGGCCCCATCGGGACTTGAACCCAAGAATCTCTGATCTCGAACCCGCCCAACCGAATCACTAAGCCACTAACACAAAGTTGTTTTTTTTTTTTTTTTCCTCGATCATTTCCGTAAGGATCCATGTTCCAAAACAGCTTTATTCTAAATAGAATTGGCATAGTATCCTGGTAATGGTTACCGATTCAAATTCTACAGAAATGATGAAATGAAATCATTTCCGCACAGCCTAAGAATTTGCCCAGATGACAGTCACGGAAATTGGAAATGTCGCGTCTTTTCAGTTAAAAATTCATGATTATAGAAAGTTTATCCACTTTTCTTCTGGCCCTGTTTGACAATGTTGTTGTTTTAAAAAGCAGCACAATAACAACCCGTGTTGAATGAATTGTTTATTTAGCAATGCCTGCCATAATGGGAAGAAAGACATTGGGGAAAAAACTTCATCGAGGTAGCTGTGTTTTACCGTCACTCTTTACCTTTCTTATCTGACATAAGAATTTCTACCTATACCTGCTAGAAACGAAACGAATAGGCTAGTAGAAATTAAGAATGGTTTTAGCTTCAGGTAGCAACAGCTGAAGAAACTCACTTGATGAAACGCGTAGCAGCAGCAGCTTGGCGTGACAAATTCAATGCTTTTCTCCCTTTGTAGTACTAAGAGCTGCAGGAGAATTTGCTTGCTGACAAAAAACGTGTAAACTACCATGACGTGAGCATTGGGAGATGGTAATAAGTCCATTGACAACGGTACTGCTGCCATTTTGCAGGCTCCACGTTCTCTAGTCAATAATGATAATGATATGAACCAAAGAAAAAGACATCCGATAAATCTAACCCAGAGGGCTGCTCTCACCTCCAAGTCATCTCCACTCGGAGAAAGTCTTGTTCACTGGATAAGCTTAGTTGAAGTCAAACTGTGAACAACGGCTTGAGATGTCGGGTCTTTTTAATCAAAGTAGATAGAAAATTACTCCATTTTTGTTCTTTTTGCCCTGTTTGACAATGCAATGGCATTATACTAATATTTGTTTTTTGTTTGGTCGACTCTATGAATTCCATATTGGTACCACAATGTCCATTACTATTGCACATAGTTCTATTCCTCCGAAAGCAAGTGGGCAATTTTGTAAATGGATAGTCATTATGTAGACTTTTCGACCATTGAACGCCATTATAAATGGAAGGAAACCATCGAGGCCAAGACAGACGGATGTGAACCATGTAGATCGGAGACTGATCTTCTACAGACCAGCGTATTATATACAAAACACTAGAAATGACTTTGTGGAGCTGGGAGTAAGACATCCTTGGGTGTGCCATTAGAGGAAAAAAAACGTGAAAGGCAAGTTTTCAACAATGACTGATATTGAATTACAACAAACGATTTCGAATTAGACTCTGTGACTTCCTATATTCAGCATTGTTTTTCCATGTTAGGGTATTTGTAGTTCTGTTTCATGCGTTGTTCTTAGGCCTGGAGAGTTGATAGAATGGGATTGTGGACGCTGTATAAGAAATGTATGGCTAATGTGCAGACTTTAAGATAAATGAGTGAACTGCTATATGGACATTTTGACCACAGAGTAATGACAGAGAATTCGGTGATAAATGTCTGTGAAAAGGTAAGGCATTTATTTTGCGGTTCCAACTCTCAGCTTTAGTATAGATTACATGAGCAGAATTGACTTTCTACTATAAAATTGCTTTTGTTCAGTCTAAAGCCCGATACATACTCGCAGGCTGAAAGTTCGACCGACGGTGACAAAATTGCGGACGGACCGTTTTTCCTTTTTTTTTTTTTTTTTCACACGCAACACACATTTTTGCCGTTGGCGTCCAAGTTCGGTATCTTTTTCCAATACTGATGAAGTGATGTGTCAGTTTTTTTTCTGAATTAAATTGAATTCTCAATTGGGTAGAATTATGGGGTAATATCTGACATCAAACTGAACTAGAATTCAACTGCATGCCTCGCACAGTGGTTGGATACTGGCCGATTACTGCAGTCAAGCAGCGACCAGCATGGCTATCGTTTGGCTGAGTAATAGCGTGGCTGACTCGTCAGCCATCTAAGAGAAGGAAACCTTTAAACTCAGACTTATCTGGAGAGGTTAGGCTCCGTCAGTACCAATCGCTCAAGACACACCAAATGTTAAGTACATCAACAAGAACTGTGAAGAAAAGAACATTGAAATGGTACAGTCATCTAACAAGATCCAATGACCTTGCTAACACTGTGCTACAGGAAACAGTAGATGTGACGCGAGAAAGAAGTAGGGAGAAGAAAGGATGGACCAACAGCATTCAGGAATAGACTTTGGGAACATTTGCGGCAACCCAGGCCATGGCCCATAACCGGATGAAGAAAATAAGTGCACAACTCGTCAGACGGCATCCCGATGATGCCAGACGGGGTTAAAGGCTAAGAAGACGAATTCAACGCCCAGTCGTTTCGTGAAATCAGATTTGTGAAATATTCAGTTCCACAATCCTGGGAGTTTTTTCCCCCTTAATTCTAAGTTCCGACTGCTGATATGTACAAAATCAGACAGAAGTTGAAACTTCGCTGTGCGCGAAGTAATTTTGACCGTGATCTCTCAGCTTACCTTTGGGTTTCTTTAATATAGCCTGTGCATGTGCAGAGGGCTTAATGACCAGTGATTCCAACCTCAGCTAGTGGTCCCTCTGCCAGGAATGAGTTCAAATTTGCAGGGTCACAATAGTGGCTATGGTTAGATGGCATAGCCACAAGTGTGATCTATGTCCTGTCACTGTTTGGGTGGCGCACTATATTTTGCGCGGGACACAGTGGAATGGGTATTTGTGATACCGAAGATTCATAAGTTCTGAGAACCGATGTGAGGGACAAGGCACTTATAATGGACAGACACGTGTAGTGGACAGGACATATATCGCATTAGTGACAGTAATTATTATTTTATAATTAGTTTCTAAAGCTCGTGTAAAAGGGACGGGATACCTCTAAAGGATAAATATTTTCTCTCAGTCAGTTCACAGAACCCGTGTTTGTTTGTTTGTTGTTAATGTTTGTTTTTGTTTATTGTTTGTTTGTTTGTTTCTGATTATGCTATGCAGTTTTTTGAGGGGGGAGGGGGCGCGTCCTGAAATATGGATTTTGCTAAAAAAAAAAAATGCGATTTGGGGTTTTTGTTTTCTCTTAAAAGCCCTGCTTTTCTGCGTATAAAAATGGTATCAAAAAGTTAATATGTCCATTCTAACGTGTTTGACCAATGGTCGTTCAACGGTAGGCCTAGCCTACTAACAACCAGGATTTGCTCCATCTGGCTGCTACATGCAATCGTAGATCATCGCTATATGATTATATATAGGCAAAAAGTGCATAGGACACTTGATTGTGACCTCTTCTAGCAATATCATGAACCCCAATGCTAGGGATGGACATTAGATGACCATTATGAGGCGAAAAAAACTGCTGATTATGCTGATTATCAGTGTAAGCGTTCTAAAATGAATTTCCACGTCCTATAAAGAGTGAAATTTTCGTTTCTTTCTGCTGTTCAGAGCTCAGTTGTGGACTATATACCATAATAAAGGTCGAGACACTCTTGGTTTGGACAAAAAAGATATGGGGGGGGGGGGGCACATATAGGCCCTCATGAACCCGGTATTTACTCTATGAGAGCCCGTATAATGATGGGGGGTAGGGAGCAAAATTCGACTGTTTAAGATATTATGTTAAACAATATGTTCACCAAGTTTCATTAAGTTTTGTTAAAATTTGGCGGACTAGATAGATTTTGAAGTTAGCCATTTTAGAGACGCCACAATCCAAAGATGGCGGCGTTGCCATGGCAACCATTTGAAAAAATCGATTTTTTTCCACTATTTTCGTCTAATTTGAACATGCCGAATTCGATGAAAAGGGTCAAAATGGTCTATCTTTGATAATGAAAAAAATCATCTCCAGGACGCCCACCCCCCTCCCCATCTTGCTCTTATAATTTTGGTAGAAATTTGGAAATCCAAAATTTTGTCCCGACAACTGCTCGTCATCTGATTTAGCTGCTAAAGATTTTTAAAGGAGTGTAACACACATACAGAACCTCCGAAATATATTCTCCGTTATCAGAGAAGGCTAGACGTCGGACTTCCCTGCCCAATATGCCAGGGAACCCTTGAGTGAAAAAAAAGGGAAAAAAACAAAAACAAAACGGGCTGTTATCTTTCCCATTCTTCAGTAGGATTGGAACCTGCAGCGTCTTCACCCAGAATCAGACGTCTAATCCTTAGGCCATGCAGTCCCCATAGAGTTCGTATAAGAGACGAGACATCTATAATGGACAGAACACATGAGCGGACAACACTGATCTCGTAAACTGAATAATTATATTCCTATCCGTTTTCACACACTCCTTTATCTTTCAAGTAATTATACCCATTTTTAAGCTATCCCTTATCTTCATTCCCGAACTTTTTGTTTTACTTTCTTTCAGTCATCCCGATGTATGGAGGAGGTTGAGCTGACGGACGAGCAGAAAGAAGAACTGAAACAGGCCTTTTCCATGTTCGAGAAAGCCGGCAAAGGGAGAATACCCGCCCGTGATCTGGGAGAGTTACTCCGCTGCTTGGGCTGGAATCCGTCAGAACAAGATCTGGAGGAGGCCAGGCATGAGCTGGAGCTGACCAGTGAGTGAACTAGTATCCATACGTAAAGAAACTCAGACAGAATATTAAAAAAAAAAAAAAAAACGAAGATAAAGGAACGAATTAATCACTGGCTTAAAGAAGTTTTAAAAAATACAGAATTAATGTCAACATTTACCCCAGGCGGGCAAACCACCGTAACTAAAGTTACGGAAAATCCTTTTTTTTTTTGTTTGTATAGGTTTGTTGGTTTGTTTGTTGGTTGGTTGGCTGGCTGGCTGGGTTTTGGGTTTTGGTAATGGGTTTTGGGCCACAGGGTTTCTTCCTATTGATATAAAATAACAACGAAAATAATGCACTTATTGAAAAATAGTGAAAGTAAAGGTAAGAAGGAAGAGAGAGAGAGAGAGCAAGAGCAAGCAAAGAGGGATGGCAGGAGTTGAAGGGATGTGAGCTGGCTCTGGATGAAATTGCTGCTGAACTAAATATCCAGTGAACGACCTTGTTTAAAATTCACTTTCGATGTCTGATTTATTATATTTGAAGTGAACTCCCCAGCTCGAGGCAGTTTGTCCTATGCCGAGGTTGAGGCGTACGTGGCTAAACGTGGAGGTCTGTACTACGCTAACAACGCAGAGGAGGATATCATGGTGGCTTTTCAGGTAAGTGTCTCCTCCTTCTCTCCTTTACTTCGTCAGACAACAATATTCGTAACTTATTGGCAATAATTTACGCAGATTATCAGCTATCTGTGTTGTGATGTGAAGAATCTAGACTAGATTGACGGTTGTTGGAGTTCTAGCAACCATGATATGCTTTTACTATGCAAATAAACTTTTAAATAAAGAATTGTTGAATTCATTTCTGCCACACAAAGAAGACTTGCTACTAAATTCTTCAGCTCTGCATCCATGTGTGACGTAAGCCTACGTTGTATCTGTGTGGCCTTTCACACCTTGAGAGTAGCATTATTGCGGTTTAAAACACACACTCGTTTTTGCTCAGGAGGAAAATACGTAGAAATGTTGGTTGTTATTAGATAGGGTTAGTGCTGAGAAGAGCTTCATAATTTTGTCCTTTTTTTAGGTCCATTCACTACTGACAACATCAATGATGACTAGTTCTGGGCTTTTGAAGTGTTCTGTTCAACGAGTTGTGGTTCGAAATGTTCTGTGTCGACTTGTACTATGTCTACCCCTTTTGTTTTGTGTGTCTGTTTGTTTTGTTGAATTGGACATAATAGAATTCATATTATGTTCAATTTTGACTAGGGCGAAAACGAAATGACTCATGTTGATTATTTTAACCGTACAAGTATCAAAGGGCCGATCTGTTCCACAGTGGGTCTTTGTACTTTGTACCAACAAGCCATGTACGTGTGAATAAGTTTTGGCGGTTGTAAAGTGCGGATGTTATGTCGCATTTTTGCTTAAACCATCAGTTTTTCACATTGAGATATAAGCTGCACCGTGTTTCATGTGACTCCAACAATATTCATTAACACCTAAAAGTGTTAGAGAAAATGTTTCTGTAATCATATGTATTCATGTTCAAGAACTGACAACCTAGAGCCGTTAGAGCGCACTGTATGAATGTATTACATTGTGTGTGTGGGTGGAGGGGGGGGGAGGTAGGGTTAAAGCAGACCAAAATACAAAGCACAATGAGCAGGTGTTTGAACAGATCGCCCTCTCCTCTCCTCCCCCCTCCCGCCCCAATATTTCTAGTGTTAATGTTGAAAATGTTAAAATTCCATAGTCACCTATTTATTGCTGACGTGTTTTGTGTTTGCCATATTCTATGCTGATCTGTTTCATGGCCTTGACATTGGCTAGGTGCTGGACAAGACAGGCAGCGGACGCATCACTGTGTCAGACTTCCGACACTTTCTCACCACCATGGGAGAGAGGATGTCACACGAGGAAGCGGAAGAGTTGATAGCCAGGACCATACAGGATGGCAAAGATTACATAGAGTACAGAGGTAAGAATTATGCATGTTATACAGAGATAACAAAAGGCCCTACTTATTGTTACGTTGATATTGCCTATTACTATAGATATGATGGTAGGGGTGATGGTAGTGATTTATGTAATGAAAGAGAAACACCCACGCTGGCTTGGTCGTTTCGTAAGAATGGATAATGGCCCGAATCCCGAAGAATCTCCTCTTTGAAGCACTAAGTTAAATTGCTGGGATAGCGCAACACAGCCAGACCATCGCTTGGCTGCAAAGATGTGTTCATATGGACGGAAGGTTTTGGAATTTGACCTCAGCAGATTGGAAACCATGACATCTGAGCACATGGATTGGAGGCAAACTGTGTAGCAAGGTCTGAACAGTCACTTGCGGAACAGGCTAAACGAACAAAGAAGAGAAGTATGAGGCAAAAATCTCTTCGATCAGCTACAGTCTCTCGAAACTGAAGGATGCCAGCAACAAGGGAAGCTGTAAATCAATGTTAATATGATTGTTGCTTTCAGAGGGAGGCTGTGATGGTGATGATGTTGATGTGAACAGTGAACAGTGAACAGTGATTACGACTGATCTTCATAACATGCTGATAGATATGAGACTGATGTCCATCTTTTCTTTATAATGCTGTGTCATTAGTTCCTGTCTTCCACAGCTCACTTTAATATGAACTGCTGTGCTATACATTTGTATCAATTGCCATTTGATAGACAATGTCATAGATAGATTGATGGGTGCATTGTATATGGGGGGGGGGGGGGGAGGGGGCTTATAGTACCTGCATATTTTTATAAAGACCCGGGAGAAAAAGCACATACACTGTAAATTTTTTTCATCAAAAAAAATATGGCAAAATTTGGCATTAAAAAATGCCTAAGTTATACCATAAAATTACAACAACAACAACAAAATTGACGCTGTAAAATACTGTGTATTCTATGATCTTGCAGTAAATTTACAATAAATTGGTCGTAGGTTCGCAGCAAATGGCTCTAAATTTACAGACAATTTTTACAGTGCATGCCCACTTTTTACACACAGGAGAGAGCTGCAATTTAGTTTTTAAAGATTTTTATTTTTGTTTGCTGAAGTCATTCAAACTATTGCTTAGGACAACAGTGACTGTTTTTTCTGATTTTTATAGGCGGGATAGTTGAGGCTCAGAACTATACCTATGGAACATAACCCCGAGAATATTAAAACCTGAATATCTCTTGTTTTTTCCTCTTAGTTTCAATATGATTCCCAGAAAGCTGAGAATGCAGATGTTTCGGCTGGGTCTGCGGGGTGGCGATCGATTTGCAAAGTGCTCAGAGCCTGTGCTGTACGAGAACAAGTGCAGCACAAATGCCACCTGACATTATTATCATTACTGATATCCATTTCATTAGCCACATGACTTGTTTTGTTTTTGGTCTCTCAACAGATCTAGTGTTAGCCGTGCAACATCTACCCACGTGACATACAGTCGAGTGTCTGATTCGCTGAGATCTTTGCTGTTACTTTCATGTCCCCTCGCCCAGAGGGATGACCTACTTTCTCTGGCGGACCAGCCGTTTGTCTTGACCACTGTCCGGCCATGGTGGTGGCCGAACATATTGGACTGCTTTGCACCGTTGTGGCACTAGAACCTCTTCACAAGTCCAGCATCACATCACGGCGCACAAATTGTCTCTCTTGCCAACGAGTACAAATTAACCCTAGAAATGTCATGGGATCAATCTATCGAAAAAGATGTCGCTCATCATCATTTGACTGAGCTTTTCTTTTTTTCCTTTTGCCAAGTGCAGAAGATATAATGCAAGTGTTGTAAAAAAGAAAAAAAAAAGGCCTGTTATTGAAACAAGTGAGTCAGAAAAAAAAATGTGAAGAAATACCACTATGACTCCCCTTTCCTCCTCCCACCCATTATGGTAAATTCGTTTACAATTTCCACACTACTCATATTTCAAATGGAAAGAGAAAAGGTAATTTTCATCCTTCTTTATACTGTTCCTATTATATCTCTTGTAAAGGGCAAAGGGTGGCAATTTGACTGACAGCAAAATTTGAATTAACTTTCAGAAAAATATACATGTTAACACTATACTCATCTTAAATTGCCATTTTGGCCTGAACTCTCCCTTCTTGAACATGAGCGAAATTACAGAAATACTAGTATTACAGCACGTTCTAATGACACTTTCAGGGTTAATATGAGCTTGGGCTTACTTGGACAGTTTTTTTCATGAACTACTTGGTGTATATACACTTTACTGCACCTGCTGGGACTGCATTATTCCTTTGTATGTGATTTGGATATGAATTATGTATGACTTTTGAAAATTTGTCGTTGAATACACCCACATTTTCTCTTTAATGAAGTTCAGAATTAGATTAAGTTCATGTGAGTTCCAAAACTAAACAGCAACTAGCAATATACGGTTTCCATGTAAACAGTGTAAAGATGTTGGCAGTTTGGGAAAATAAATACATTTATATCCATGGCAATGTAATTTACCTTCACAACTAAGATAATGTGCAAAAAGTAAGATTTTTTTTTTCATTTCCATAACAAAAAATTTTCTTATTCATGAGTATTTTCTTCCGTTTAAACTCAATGTAGATTATATTAGAAAAATGCCTATAACTCAGTGCAGCTTTTATTATAAAACTGCCTTTTAAAGATCTATATTTTATTTTCAAATTTCACTTACACGAGGCTGGTATTAAGAATATTAAATAATATTTACAATTTTCCTTACTATCACATCTGACAGTGTAATTTTTCTTCCCTGATTTTTAATTTTTTTTTATTTCATTGACATGGAGATGAGAAGCAGACAGGATATTGTTATATAAGTTAAGAAGTGCTGTATGGTCTTCCTTCTCATCTGCTCTGCAACTTTCCTTTGCCAGTCCCAAAGTCTGTTGAACAATCGTTGAAAAACAGACATGCAGTTAGTGCAAAGAGGCTGTCAAAATCTAGCTGTCCTTTTTTGTTGTTCAAAGTCTGCTGAATAAGCATTTCAAAACAGGAAATAATCGCTTTCCCTCCTTTCATTTGAAATTTAAATTGAAGGAAAAAGAAATTATTATTACTATAGACATTAAATTTTTCTTTACAGCATGAATTTTTTCAGATTTTTAAAAATTGGTTAAAAAAAAAACAACATAGAAATCACATTTTCCATTTCTTGCCAAGTGTTCAACAATGTGTATGTCCAGCAAAGTGAAGTTATAAGGTTGATGAAAAACATTCTCAGTTTGATACAGAACTCCTGCATGCTGAAGGATTATGGAAGAGAATTGCTGTGATACCGAGAGCTTGTGAAGTTATTATGTTAGTCTCTGATGATATGCAGAGTGTCATTTCATTTGGGAATCTAGAAACAGAGAATGTATGATGATTGCCTCCTGCACTTGAAACAGCACTTGCCCTTTTTCACCTTTTTAATGATAATTATTCATGTTGTTATTTATCATCACACTGAATATAATGATACATGTATGTCTACAGCAGCCTATGTAAGAACTTTACAATTTAGTGTGTTCGACAGTGGTTTGTTGGTTGTATTTGTAATCAGGACTGATGGAAGAGGATTAACTATGATCTGTCAGTGAACAATTTTTTTTGTCCATTAAATAATTTTCTTTTACTTGAAACACGAAGTATAAAACAAGAATTGTGCAGAAGAGGAAATTACTTTTTCTCTGTAAATTTGAATCTTGTTCAATAGAATATTTTGAAAAAAAAAAATTGATCATGTCCTATTATTTTATCATATTTTGTTTTTGTTTGATGTGTTTCAGATAGAAAGAATAAAAGTGATTTTTTCCCTTCTATACAATGCTTGTTTTACATCTCTCAAGAGAAAGTATTAGGGTGACTACAAAAAATGGCCCACAGTAAATGAAACATGATCGGATTGACAGGGAATTCTGCAACACAGTTCTACTGCTTGAGACAGTGTTTGTCTGTGATTACCATTCTACAGTCTTTGCAAGAGATCAAAGTGGTAGATTTCACTGATAATTGACCCATTGACTATTAATATTGATGAAAATGCTGTTGGTATGTATCATTTTGTTTCATGGGTTAAAAAATCGTGTGATCTTTTCTGTATATTTGATATGTTCCAAGTGTTCTTCCCAAGTAGATATCAATGGACATCCTCGCAGATGCTGCGTACTACTGCTAGTTGATCTGTGGCAAAATTGTTTTGACAAGAACATTCAGTCAACTTCTGACTGGACAAATTGAAGACTTAGAGTGAAAAGTATATAAGATCACATTGAGAGAATTTATCTTGAAAAGAGAACTTTTTTTTTTGAAGTGATATGCAGTTCTAGTTACACTCTAATTTCATTTTTTATGCTGTTTGGATGCTTTCATCTTAAATTTTAAATAATTTTTTTTTTCTTTTTTTCATTTTGGCACTAAAAATTGTTGGCTCAAAATGTGAGTAATGTCATGATGTGACTTATGTACTTCTCATTCTCGGAGCTTCACAGCCTAGTTACTTCCCTTTACAAGATACAAGAGGTCATGGACGACCATTGTTGAAAAAAAAAAAAAAAAAGGAAAAAAAATCACTTTTCTTCTTATGATAAGAGAAAAATATATTCCTCATATCATCAATTTTTCAGAATTTTTATTGTTAACGTTTCAAGCAAAAAAGGCAAAAATTTATATGCTCTTTTTCATTCTTATTTAGTTTGTTCAGTGAAGTTCAGCGAAGAGAAAAACCGTGCCCAGTAATCACATAAACATGAGCCGATTTTATTTGTTCATTTGAGTGGTACATTCCTTTACAATGTTGATTTTTTTTTATTTAGACTGAGTTTGCTGTATTTCGTTCTGACATTCCTCCTGGTTTCTTAGTCTCATGTAGAAAGCAAATTGAATCAATTTCACTAAAAAAAAAGAAACGGGACAGAACAAAACAAAACTGAAGCTGTATTTACCTATGTAATGTATATGGTTTGGATTTGGATAGATATATGGATACTGTAGTGAGAAGAAATTAGCTTCTTTTTTTTTTTTTTGTTATTGTTTTTGCTCTTAGGATGTGTTGGAATTTTTTTGTATGTTTTTTTTTTTTTTTTTGCTGGGATGAAAGTTGATGAGGAAAATATAGATTTGTGAAAATGTTTCTCTGGAAGTGACAGGCATGCTTATTATGAATGTATATTTATACTGATCTTTTTTCCTTTTTTTTTTTTATTTTTGCTCCTTTGTGATATGCTTCGATTTTATCAGAAAAAATGTTGGGCTGTCTCTGCATGTGATATTAAAATGGTGCGAGTAGTCATAACTACTGGGCATTCCAACGAGATGATGTCATATAATTCAACATAATCAGTGCAAACGTTTGTAATTTCCAGTGTACAGAATTTGGTGTCGGGATATTATGCTGTATGAGTGAGAAGCTAAAAAAGTATTTAAAAAATGTAACTTATTGATTACATGTGGTTATTTTCTTTGTGGCTTTGAGGGGACCGGTCACTTTGTGAAAAAGGATAGTTCGGAGAAAACAGCTTGAAATTGAAAATCTTCTAAGATAACACGAGGAATATGAGCCTTCCAATGACCTAACGCCTTTTTAAAATTTTTACGCACCTGTGAACCACAGAAAGTCTGTCTTTTGTTTTAGTTTTTGATAGTAAGCAAAGGGAAGGTTCAAGTGTTTCCAAAATTACATTCGATTACATCTCACTGATCACAACTGTCAGAGTAACAAACTCTTCTTTTCAGTAATTTAGCTCAATTACCTATCAAATTATTCAAGAATAATTTTCTTTGCATTGATGAAAATTCCTTGACTGAATATATTGTTGCAATGTGACCGGGTGCCCTACACTCTGTGTATACCTCTGACTTTGTTTTATTAACTCAATTGTACATCAGCCGTGAATTTTTTGGCGTTAACTTTGTATATTTTCAAGTGTTTTAACACTTAATATTGGTGAGAGGCTTTGTGGAGGGAAGATTGTCAAGAGAGGGGAGAAAGAGCTTACAAAAGAATGTAGAGAATGTTATTATACATATACAAATGTCTTGCTCCTTACTTGTTTTTTTTTTTTTTCCCGTGTCTCTTGATCTTCCAAAAAATGCCTCAGTATTGGTTTCTCATCAACCAGACAATCACATCGACATATGGGTGATTTGGTATTACATGCATATGCAGTGTAGTACCTTTGCCCATTTTTTTTTATTTGTATAACAATGTGTTGTGAACACAAAAGCTAGTATTGTCTGTTAAAGAGTGTGTCACATTAAGAGCATGATTTTCTTGGGGACTGATTATTTGGAATACAGGGTAGGGCATTGCTCAGACCAATAGAGAAAGTGAGATTCATAAACATTTGTCAGTATGGTATTTTTGAAAATTCTGCAGCAAACTTCACAATAATGCTCTTCTCGCCTCTCATGTACACACACATGTTGGTTGATTCTTTGGTTTGATTTGGTGAGATGCACTCGTATCTGTTTATCATGGTTGGTGAGGTTGTAGATTTGATCATTTATTGTCTTTTTGCTGTTGATTGTGCCATTCACCACCTGTAACATTCCCTTATTTACCAATTACTCTTTTTTTTTCTTTATTACAATTGAATTGTGAATATCCCTCTTACTCTACCTTTTCTTTCCATATCTTTGTTACATTTTATTATAACACTACGTTTGTTTATTCTACACCTAACTAACATTCTGGCTTCTACACAAATATTTTTTCCATTCCAATAATTTATTGTGATAGTGAACATTGTAGATTTATCATGAAATTAATTTTTTATATTTGTCTAGACAGCAAGAAGAAAATTAGGGCCTACTATGAAATTTGAAAAGATGAATTTCTGTCAGAACTGATTTTTTTTTCTTTCCAAGAAAATGCTGCTTAGGCCATTACGAGAATGTTCATGACTGAGGCTGTTTTGTGGCAGAGCACATGATAGTAATTTCTGGGGCATGTTTATTCTTCTGCCCCATACTGAAGTTATTTCATTACTAAAAGGGAAAGTTGTTGAATATCTGCCAAGAAAGTGAACAGTACCGAGTCAAGCACCAGGAAAGTGATGAAATGAGAGTGAATTTTTATTCTGCATGCGATGTTGAATGTCCTCCTATATTATTTCATGCCATATGGGATATGATGGAGAAGGGAAGCTGTGGTTGTAAAGGGAAAATTCGGTGAAAATTTGCATTGAAAGTAACAAATGTAAAAACGATTGAAAAGCTACTTTTGACAAAAATAAAATTCTACAAATTCAGGAAAGATTGTACAAAAATGGATCAGGAGTTCACAGAAGTGTGATTTGTTTATTAGTCCAGCATACATAAATCTGATGAAATTTTTGGCAACTGTGTTCATTGAAGTACAAACAGTGATAACTTGGTGATAACTTTGATAATTCTCTGTAATGAAGCGCATTAGCTCTAGAGTGTTTGTGATTCTCATTAGTTGTCATAGGATAGCTGATTATGATGATCATGTATTTGACAGAGAACTTGTCTTCACTGCCACTGGGCAGGTCATTATGTGATACCATTTAAACAGCTGACTGTAATACATCACATGGTTGATAGGAGGACGGGTCATCTCATTTATCTCAATGATGATCAATAGCCCCCTGATCATGTCACTCTTTGACAGCCAGTTGTGATGCAACAAGAAAGTAATGAGAGAATGTAACAATCGCATGTAACTGACATATGAGAACGTAATTGACATGGCCGGGCATGTCATAACTACATGACAGTCTGACAGGTTAAAACTGACAGGACAAGGTAAAGTTTTCATCCTCTTGAAAGTGACAGATCATGACCTTGACTAGAGCCCAAAACTACATATAACCTACTGAAGCCCAGCATTGCAGATCTTTGTCATTGAAAGAATACTGAATATATTCTTATAACTTTTTGCATAACTTCCAGAAATCCTGAGGAACAGATTTCAGCATTTTATTCCATTCTTAAATGTAATAAGTAGTTCTCCTAATTTGTTATTGGTCATGCCGGGTGTAGATTAGAATTTAGATAGATGGAACGTTGACAACAGTTTTGGGATGGTTATTCATTAGTACTGACAGAAAGTATTTTCTTTCCATCATGAAATATTTTCTTCTGAGAGTTGATTATTTGAAAGAGGATTCATAGCGTACATCTACGGCTGGCGGATCCCTGGGGTAGACATAGAGAATTGGAAGCGTAGGCACCATCGTGCCTTCTTAATGCTGGCGGATCCATAGGCACTGTACGCTGTCATGTTTTAAAAGGGCTAAGGCTATGACTAGGGTTAGGGATAGGACTTAGGATTAAGTGTAGGCTGAGCAGTCCATGGGCAGCGTGATGCCTATGCCTGTTCACCTCTGAGTGATTGACAGGCAGTATGGTGTCTGTCTATCCATGGCCTATCAGGAATATAGGATAATGAACTTTTAGTTGCTTTCTTGATATCATCAATTGTTGCTATATTAAGACAATTTGATGGCTGACTATGATGAGACATAAAGCTGATTGACATGTAATACACCTACCATGGTTCCTAGTACACCACGGCTATTAACCAGATTTCATTTTTGATCATTTAATGGCTGGGTATAATGAAAAATAAAGCTGATGAGAAAGAGCTAACAGTTATGACTGTAATTATTACACTTTGCCTTTTCTCTGTCTTCATATTAACCATTTAAAAGACTGGCTATGACAAAGTGTAAGACTGTTAACTCATTCACTCCAATGATCCGACCATCACAGAGGTGAACAATGTCAGAATAAGTCCTTCAGTATAGTATAAACCAATGTCTCTAATCTAAGTAATTGATCCCATCACTTACAAATAACTGTCACTTATGTGTTATAATTATAGGTTAACTGCCATGGAAAAATACATGTATGATGAAAAGTAGAATATGCATTCATTTTAGTCTCATTATTTATGGCTTTGTCAGGTATTCTTTTTGATTAGGGAGTGAATCAGTTCAAACACAATAAACAGTAATTGTTTTCACTTCAACTGATACGTAATGAACTTTTTTTTTTATCTTGATGTCAAGCCATTCCGCACCTCTGCAGCACCCAGAAACCAGCAAAGACTCACTCAATGAGCCATATTTCCAGTTAACCAAATCACTTCCCTTTATCATATATATATATATATATATATTTTTTTTTTTTTTAAATTCTAGCGTTTCAATCCTAAGAATTACGATTTTGTGGGCTTTAAGGAGGATTATCTCTGCTTCAAATGTGTGTCCAGCTTGGTGAGAAAAATTTTTGTGGGTTGAAACTGGAATTTTGAAATTTCGCCAGGACAGTGTGTAATGGTGTCTCTAATAACTCTTTATCCAATTTTTAACTGTCAAGAGTTCTTTATAACACGCATAACATACACATGGGACCAATCCAAAACATATTCGCCAGAGAAGGCTAAAAATCAGGCTTCCCTATCCAAGAAGCCAGAAGACCGTTGAGTCACTAAAAAAACATGCAGGTTTTATCATGTAATCATTCACATCCCCTTATAGGATTCGAAAGCCAAACCTGCGACGTTAAGTTTTTTGTCAAGGAGCAGATGCCTAATCCCTCGACCACAGCAACTTAGGTACACAAGTACAAACAAACAATGTACAAAAAAACATTACGTTTTTATAAAATTTGAAACATACACTGTAGTTCAACAGAAAATCCTGAAGAGTTAATAATGTAGTGAAAGTGTTAATTTCTCATCATGACCGAATTTTTTTGTTGTTCTGCATGTTCAAATAAAAAAACGAAAACTGTTTTTTGTTCTTTAAAATCCATTTTTATATTCGTGTGCCTGGCAAAGGAAAGTAATTAATTTTTGTTTGACTTAGAAAATGGCTCATTGTGCAAATGCTCATCCTCAGTTACAACTTCTCCTTATCACTACCCCTAACCCCCTTCCCTTCCACCTTTTTCACATGTCCTTATATGTTCGTTCAAGCACGTTTTGTTTCTCCTTGTTAACATGTACATGTACCATGTTTTGCTACACACATAATTTATTTCTCTTCAAACTCACAATTTTTGTACGGTGTTTTTTTCCCTTCAACTTCACACATTTGTTTTTTTCTCCTCTACACTTCTATGTTGCATTTGTTTAGAAGGGAAAACATTTTTTCCACAATGAAAATAAAGAAAACACTTTTGAGTGATATCTCTGTTTTTATTTATCTGGGGATTGTCTGTCTGGATGGATTCTTGTAGGCAATCAAGGCTTTAACTTTGAAATGTCATAAAATAGGGCATATATCTCGCAGCCAGTGAGACGCAAACAGAGAAATCAGGAGTTGAATGTGATGACTGTGATCTGATACTGACCTTTTTAGATTGCAGGAATTAAAGGAATATTCACCTCTAATTTAGACAGAACTTGCTAATAGTGGTATATTATAAGAATATCAAGATATTGTGAGATGAATATATTGATCTAGGTGATAAACTGCTCATTCTTTTTTTTGCCTATCTTTCTACTACCTTTAGCTGGAGGTGAGGAATAGTCCTCTGTCTCTTCACTCTTCAATATCCAATATCTCTGACTGCAGACATGCTGGTTCAAAACTTATTTTACCATATGAAAGCGTATGAATTAAGATTACATGTGATAGTTGTAAGTCAGTTTGATGGAAAATCGCCAAAAGACTCATTTTGACTGGCTGGGAGGCATTTGGTTTCTTGTTATCGTTGTGTAATTATTATCTAAGGATAATCATAGGTGCCTCTGCACTGTCATGGACTTTTCACTGTAGGCATATGAGCCAAACTCAACATGTTCCTTCTGTTTGTTTTTAAAATCTTTCTCTCAAAGTGGGAAAATATGGACACAGAAATTGGCACAGAGAAGACAAATACTAAATAATATTGTCCAAACTATGACAGCAATTGCGTGCAGGGGTGAAATGAGACTGACTTCAAAATTTCTCATTTGCGGATATGTCAGTGTCAACTGAAAGGAAAATCAAATGTACATGTACTTTGGTGAAATAATAATGTAGCTGCAACTCCTCTGTGCGGACATATTTAGGGTCCCATGATCAATAAAGTCTAATTCTTTCAAGGAAGCTTCACTTCGACATCAGACTTTTTCAGCCAATTGCCTGTCATCTAGACTAAGATCATGGGGATCACTATGCCCAGTCCTTTTACCTCCCTTTGCTGCACAAAAGCGGTGTTGAACAAGCAGTGTAAACAGGGAAAAAAAATCTTTTTTGTGCCCTTTGCTTGAAACACTTGAAACATACAACATGAAAAATTCCAAAAATTATTGTGGTATAGAGAAAGGAGTTTCGTTTTATTTTTATAATTTTATTAAATTTTTTGTTGCTCAATCTTTTAAATGACATGAAGTTAAAAGTGTTTTTTTTCCTCTTGACACTGCTTTCTTAACACCGCTCTTGTTTAGCAAAGAGAGAAGTAAAAGGGCTGGTCACAACAATCTCCCATTGAAGACTAAGGAGGAAGGACAACAGATGTCCAGTTTTTAATATTTTCAAGGTTATGGTTCCTGGATTTACTTCTGAGCTTTTACCATCCCACCTAGAAAGATCAGAAGGAACAGCCACAAGTAGTCAATGCGATGGTTTGGATTAACAATTTCAACAAACAAAAAAGATTGAACTTTTGTTTTTAAAGAAATCTATCTTTTTTGTTTGTTGAAATTGTTTTCTCCAAAGTGTAAAAAGTGGGCATATGTGGTTCTTTCCCCTTGGTCTTCAATTCCTTCAAGAAAGGTCACTTTAACATCCAATTCATTCACCCATAAGTGCAACGTATGGTGTAAGATTAAAAAAAAAAGAAAAAAGACAATTTACAAACTGAACTACAAGCATTCAATGTCATAAGCATATTAAGAATGGCAGTAAATGTTTGACATAATGTTTATTCGTACTTAATAGATATCATATAAACATTTTGATAACTGCTGTTCACAAGGAGATATACATTAACAGCATTCTTTATTATCACAATGTTATTGATATATAAAACATATGACTTTTCACCCTGGCATCTAATAATTTGAGGTCGAATTGCTGGGAACAAAAACTCAATATTTTACAAAAACAATGAAATCACTAACCATAATAATATGTAGCTGTCATTGTGCATGGATCAGTAAATGCAATCACTCAACAGGAGTATTTAAAAATCAGATAACAGTCAGCTGACATGAGACAAAAGAGTAAAAAGCCATATACAGCATAAAAAAAAAAAATCATAAATTCCATGCTGATTTCATCAGACCTAAGTTGTGTTAAAGCAAAAAAATGTCAAGAAAACTAAAGAAAGAAAAAAAAAGGAAACTGACTGAATATCTTCAGGACACATCAATGAAATAATGCATTTTGACATAAAGAAGTGCACAGTGCCATCAATTCAGAATGGTTCTGCTTATAAGGTCTCATCACTTAGGCGTCGATAAACATATAATAGTATCAAATTGTATTCAGAGTAAAAAAGTTCTTAAAATGAATAAAAATCTCAACTGTATATTAAGAGGCTGTAGTATACCTCAGATCCTGTCTTGTGAACCTTTTTTTATAAATCTGAACATACTTTACATCATCATTTTTATAAACATTCAAATGATTGAGATTGATTTTATTTTAATATCATATTTTAGACAATGCACAGTACATATGAAAATTAAGTGGAATGTAGTGCCATTTAACCCTAACAGTATCAAGAAACCAGCTTGAGTCAAAGACTTGCTCATCATATTTTGCATTGGAGTATACTCCTAAAACCACATTGTGTAAGAACACTGTGCCCATTTTACATCACCAAAAACATAAATTATCATTTCTTATGTTAGAATATCAATTTCACCAAGAAATTCACAAAATACAGCTGCTTTTTCTATCACTTTTAGGGTTAAATACATCTTCAGTTCATGTATGCTGTGTATGCACTGCCATATATGATCACAGAGTCCACTTTTATTTTTACCTGACTTGATGCTGCATTCAATAAACAGCATCTGAATATGACAAAATGTTACTTAGCAATACTCAGCTGCAGGAAATAGTGATAATGACACATGAAAAATGCCCATATAAAATGCCCACATACGTACATGAAAAATGCCCATATAAAATGCCCATATACGTATACAAACTCACAAATTTCTTTTTTTTTTTTTGACTTTATCGGGTATATATAAAACAGAATTTTGTCCATCTTTTATAACAAACTTCCCTGGTGGAATTTAGACACCAATGCTATTTCCATGCATCTCTAAGGAAGAACAAAATGTGCTTTCTATCTTGATACAGTAAATTCTTGAACCAATAGTGTAGATTCTGCTTATTATAAAGTATACAACTAAACATCGATAACAGCACTAGAAAAGTTCCCTCTGGTGTTTGTAAGGTATTCAAAATGAATGACTGCTGAAAAAAAGCAAGTTGTCTTGTCATCTAGAACACAAGTGTCCAAACTTTTTGCAAAGAGGGCCAGATTTAGTGAGGTGAAAATATTTGGGGGCCGACTATTCAGTCATTCTTTGAATCATTAACATTCAAGGCAAATGATCTTAAATAGATTTCTGGAATAAATAAATGGAATTCTTATGGCAAATGGCATACTTTTTTATTTCTTCACATAGAGCACAAATAAATCTAAACAAGCTTTTACCAAAATCACTATGTGAAATGATGAGAAAATCTGACTGGAAAACTTTCGGGAAGAACAAACATATCTAGGTTCATTTGAAACATCACAGAGGCTGCAGGCAATGGAAATTTGAACATGGGCTGAAACTGCCCCCCCCGCCCCCCCCC
>JBCEWB010359249.1:0-21233 GCA_039654565.1 Peronia peronii
GAGATGTCTCTCCTGGAATGTCGAGGATGGCACTCCATGGGAGACACCCCACCGATGGCGGGCTTACACCGCCTGCAAGAGGGTGGTGTAATGGAGGAATAACAGGCTATAGAGGAACAAAATGAATGATTAAAACAAAAGGAAGGAACAAAATGAACGATTAAAACAAAAGGAAGATAGTATGAAAGATAGAAAGTCAGTTCGCACTTAACCCTCTAAAACCTGTTGTAGTTTTTAAAACAAACTGGTTAGATTTTAACCAGCTACATGAAGTTAAATTGTAAAAAGCTACATATTATCATCATTTTTTCTTATGAGAATTTGTTATTATTTCCTTGTGCAGAATATCTATGATTTCATTATCTTTCATTGTGTATAAACCTATCGTTATATTAGTGTATGCACCACACTGGGCTACAGGGTGGAAAAAAGGGAGCTATGAGTTATTTTCGTAACATTTCCAGCATAATGGACAAGCTATAAAGAAGGAAATCGCAGGCAAAAGGGGGCCTGAAAAGAAATTGTCTAAATGGATGTCTGAAAATGGGCAGTAGGAGAGTGGACACTGGATGGACCAGGGGCAGAGAGAGACAGAAAGAAAGAGAGAGAGTGAGAGAGAGAGAGCATAAAGAGGGCGCAATGAGAAACAGACAGGGAGGTGGGATAGAAGGAGATAAAAAGACAGGTATAGAGAGAAAGAACAAGAAGGAATGAAAGGAGGTGAAGTGGGAGAGAAGGGGAGCGAGAAAGGAAAGTCGAAGCCTTTAATTAATACTGGTAACTGCTTTCAGGCTGGATATTAACCAACATATCCTTGTACTGACGTGATAAAAAGAACAGAAATTTCATCATTGTCCAAAGAAACCAATTGTGTACAAGGACTGATCATCCTTTTGCATGCATAGTAAAACACTGTTTTAGACGCAAAGACGTCCTTGAAGAAACAGACACTACAACTGGTCAACGAAATCACAAATGCAAATTGGGGGCGGAGAGCATTTTTAAGCTTTTTTCGTGACAAGACAAATGAATGAACAAATTATACCAGCTGGAAAGCAATTTGGCTAAAGAGCCAAATGAGAGAGAGAGACAAAGAGAGAGAGAGAGAGAGAGAGAAAGAGGTGAACGGCCTGTTGTTGTTGTCAATGGAATCTGAGAGCATGACTGAAATGGTGCTTGTCACAAGGATTGACATACGCTGAGCGAAATGGTGGGTCAGGCTATGCAGAGGGCACATGATGGGGAATTGGGGATGGTAATAAACAGAACAGCGTGAGAAAGCAGTGGTTTGCAGTTTGAATGTAAAGATTCATGTGCTGTTCTAAAGCAAGTTAAGAGGGACGATTTACATTGTCTCTGAGGTTCTGTTGTAGTGCAGTTTTGTAAAACTTATCCAAAAGAACAATACCAGTACTATTAATAGTACTGTGGGTTATGGTGTGGGCAGTGTATGTTTAACCTTATAGTACAAAGATGTAGAGTAATGTAGTATAAAATGTAATGGACTGGCCCTGTCTCAAGCCTGATAAGTTGCCCGACTACAGTCAAGAGCGAGCATTGTGATGAAGTAGGCCCAGGAGACCGAGAGAGATGTGGGTCTATGATCAATGAGACCTAGTACCGGTGATGGGATTCTACGCCTGGTGTGGGCATCATACGAGAAGGTGGATCGCTGAGTGGGGGAGGGAGGAGAGGGGGTTACTCACAAGATACCATTTTTTTTTTTTAACCTCATAAGATTTAAGCACGTTTTTAGACACAATCGATGGTAACACAAATATAGACTTGGAGCAGTGTTAGACAATAGGCTAGTAATGATCTTTGATAAAATGCCTCTCCATCAAAGGTTAATAATTATCCACTATTCAAATATAACTTTCCATAATATTAAAACGCAACTACTGCATCACTTCATTAAATAAAAGCAACATTTTATTTGCCATGTCTCAAAACAGAGATCGCAAGACTTAGGAACGATATCACGAAAAAAAAAAAAAACCTTTTCAAGGGAAAAAGTGTTCTGTCAATCTACATTAGAGTAATACTACAAGTCACCCCTAAAATGCAATATACAAGAGACAGTTATTCATGAAGTCTTTATCATTAATGGCTATTATGCCCTCTACTGTGGGCCCTGAACCAGAGACCTCTTCCCATTGAACTCGATCTTGACACAATTTTGCTACCCTGTCCCTCATTCTGTGAGTTACTGCCACACTACTCATCAACGTCCGCGCTCTCTGAATCGAATTCCTTGTGGCTTGCATTCACCACCATATTACCACCACTGACAGACTTTTTTTTTTCTTCATGATAATTTATTTCTGTGCCTACTCAATAACACTTTCTTACAAAGCTAAACGACCAACTATGGATTCATTTTATTCTCACAAATCTGCATTTTCAAAAAAGATCGTAAAACTAACTCTCAATGTTCCTCGAAATGAAAGTTGTCAGGGAAAAAACGGTGTTTGGAGAATCTGCTCTAGACTAGCGGGCATTCTCAGTAGTTCTAGTTCTTCAGATTTCAATTGAAATGACATGACAAAATTTCGGTGGGCGCAGATCATCCATGACCTAAATTCTAAGAAATAAAAATGCCACGCGATGATAATTATTTCAGCTAATTTGTTCTTGGGTCATTGTCACATATCAAATACATAAGATGTGCACTAGTTTACAGCTATGGGTTGTCATCAATAGTGTGACAGGCACATCTTCAGCTTCTGTGTTCCAGGATTGTTTTATTTCTTTCTAAGTCTGGTCCTTTTTGCTTAATGTAATCAATCGTGTCACAGTTCTGTCATCTTCCTCTGCCTCTTGCCGCACTTTCCTCTACTATCTTATTCTTTACTATCTTGTCCATTTTTTTGACTGTAGTGGGGTTACTTGTCAGGCCTAAAGGGTCATAATTCTACCAGCTAGCCGAGATCAAGCTATGGTCCAGCTGTGAGCAACGCGGCTTAAGTGGTTGTTAAATTCACCATGAAATCAATCGAGACAAGAGCCAGTGCGGCATTCCACCCCTAGTAGATCAACAGTCTCGAGGTACGGCTCCAGCTACGGGCAAAAATCAACTTGTTTTCTGTCTCTCACAGCTCAGACTAGCACTCATCGCGCGGTGGTCGCTTGTCAAGTGGCACCACCACAGTGATAGTCTATGCAACAGTTACCACCGCTCGCCGTAACACCGCTGGTGGTGCAGCTCTTCGCTCGACTTGTGGTCTCAGTCGAAAACAGCAGGACTGCATTAAATCTCATTCTACAACACCCAGTTAAATCATTGTAAGATTAAATACACAGACCTATACCATATAAACCGTGGCATTTAGCCTAATGACAGCATTGTTCCTCTTTCGGTTAAATCTGAAAGAACGGCATTTTTCTAATACTGAATAAGAAAAACACCTGATTGTATACAAAGACCAACCACATATGGTTACTTGCCAAAGTAAAACCAAAACAAAACAAAACAAAAAGACTTAGCTATCAGTATCAATCTTTAAACTTTACAGGAAAGGCTTGGAAAAGTGACGAAAGTAGATGAAATTAAAGAAATAAAACTGGCGCTAACGGGTGACATCACAAGTGTCTTCCATAATTACATTTACGTTACGATATGATTCTCTGGTGAATTTGGAAACGGGATTTTCCTTTTTCATGACTTCTCTTTGTGTCTAACTTGATCTGGCCCTTGGCATTCCAGAACTGAGCTCGTGTTACTGTTTGCCCGTGTGATATGAATGTGAACAATTCTGAACCATAAAGGGTTAATATTGGAAGCATAAAACGGTACGGGAAATGCTCTCTGCGGGGTCAGGACTGCCTGGTCCTAGCACAGGAACTGGTGACCTATTTGTCAAACTGGCGGTAATTAATAACCTTGAACTGGTTCAAAGTTTGATGTATGCGCTACGATCTGACGGGAGGAGATGGTTGGTTCGGGGGAGGGGAGGGGGTGAGGGGGGGGGGGGGGGGGGGGGGGGGTGGGGGGGGGGGAGCAGGGGGGGGGAAAGTGGATGAGGAAAGGTGGAGGAGGAATGGACACTATGTATAATTTGCGAAAGCCTATGTTTTAGCAATGCTAGTAACGTATGTCTCAATAGTAAATTAATTATCTTTGTTCTTCTTTTGTTTTTTGATTGTTGATTTTGTTAACTCGTTTGTGCGTTTCATCGTTGAGATGTAATAAGATATTAACGTTAATATCCTGAAGTAAACTCACGAGTAAGACCGGTCATTAAAATAATCATCGTATCTTTTGTGATTAATTTTTTTTTTCAAATTGTTGTTGTTATTATTTTTTTGGCACTGTTCAAGGAAATCGTGGTGAAAAGAAAAACAACCTCTTAAATCATTCATTGATTTTTATACCAGCGATGTCACAACAGAAAACAAAACAAAACAAACGCAAAAAAGAAAAGAAAAAACAAAACATACAAACACGTCGAAAAGAGATCTATCAAACGACGTCAAATGAAAGATCTGCTGCTTTCGAGTATATTTTTACCTTTTTCCACTAATCCTTCCCAGGCCGATCACACTGATAATTCTAATCAGAGATTGATTCCTAAAGTGGAAACTCTAGTGCATGAACATGTTGGATCACGATTTCATTAAACCGCAAGATTAAATATACACTACTTACGCCATTCACCGATCTTTTTGGTTCAGTTATGTCATTATATCTCTTTTAAAGCCCGAAGCTTAAAAAAAAATATTTAAAAAAACAGCATTAGACTTTGAATATATCACGGGCGTTGCCATGTGGTTCTGACGGTGGTGATTTAGTTCTACAATCGAATAGAAAATACTAATCATGGGCAAAATAAAGTCAGTCAATAAATAGATGTGTCATTGTGTTGTGTTGGGGTTTAACGACACATCAGCAACATCACGGCTATTGTGACAAACACGGTAAGATACGTTCACAAGTCAAGAAGACGAGAGGAAAGAAAGCGGGACAGAAGACAGGAGCAAGGAGAGAGAGAGAGGAGATGTCTCTCCTGGAATCGTAGAAGTGTGAAGATTGTCATATCCTCATATATTCGCTCATAGACTTAACGTTCAATTATTTACCAAAATTATAGCATACAATACAGTAACAGAGTGTGAGGCTTATATTTCTCTTTCCACCGGCAGCAGGCAGTTCCTGAACATGAGTCAATGCGTCTCACGTCAGTCAGAATGAGCCGTAAGTGGCTGGACTCGAAGAGAGAAATCAGGGGTTAAATGCGATGATCGTGATCTAATATCGATGTTTTTATGTTGCAGAAATTAAAAGAACAATGAATGATGTCTGAATAAGTGAATATTACTGTTATGGGCAGATCAAAAGTATATATTAATGTTGTGGATATAATATGATTATGTGCTAAACTGATAATTTTGCCATTTTTCTCCTGATTACAGCCGGCGCTGCATGGTCTCCCCTCGTCTCTTCAATTTGATAAATATGGACTATCGTCAATCTTGCTCAAAACTTGATTCACCACATGAAAGTATATGACTTAAGGTTTATGTGATAGTAATAAGTCAGTGTAGTAGACATTCGGACATCCGACTCACTTTGACGTGCTGTGAGACGGCACCTATTCAATGATTACATCAGTTTGAATTGTTACATCCCCAGGACTAATTAACCATTCCACAGCCAAAGATAAGACGTCAGGTCATTGTCTCAGTCCTTTGTCTGAATGCAGTCTGTGTGTTTTGTCCAATGTTCAACGAGCTGTACATTTGCATTGTCTTTGAGATCTTTACCTGACATGATATTTACTAAGTTAACTGTTTTATAGTCTAAAATAGAGTTTCAATTTCGTTGTATGTTATTAATTGTAGTGACTGAAATCAAGAGGGATTGATAGCAGCCGTAGTTAAGGCTGTATAAATTGAAGAACTTTACTTTGTGCCCAAATCATAGATAAACACAAAGTTCAGTCTGCACAACTGTTTTATACCACCACTGCTACATTTCAGTTCAGCAATTTAATTCTTTTTGAACACGCTCTCTTTGAACATATTGGCCACTATTTTTAGCTTGATATTTGTTTGTTTTTAAACCTGTAGTATGTAGTGTGACCTATGTCTCAAGTGGCTTTTCCGTATTATATTGACGTGTCATGCAAGACCTCTAGAAACAAGAAAACATAACCTGACATTGCAAACGTGTTACTCTTTCCTTACTGTATTTCTGTAACTTTGTCAATGCAGGGTGAAAAGTAAAGGTCTATTGCACTATTTAATCCTGGGCCAGTCTGACGTGCTAGGAAACAGCTACCCAGTTTTCCACAGTAAATCCCACTTCATTACTGGGGAACGATAACATCCCCCAAGTTTTTACTACTTCTAGGACTGGGATATCATCCACCAAGCTCGGTGTGGGTGTACAGGAGACGATGCTGCAGAAGGCAATTAGTCATGAGCCACCCAATTAGTAGCCTGCAATTGTCGGCACAACGGTGAAACTGTACACGGATATGCCTGGTATGTCGATCTAGATGAGTTACTTTCGCACTGAGAAAGTAGTGGTATCAATCAATATGCAAACTGTCATTCGGAATCCGGTCATGTGATAGCCTCTCAAAGTAATAGTAGCGTAAATAGAAATTTCAACTTTATGACGGTTTCATTTCCTTAAATGCAACAGGTTTGCGTTTCAAGCCATGGTCCGTATTACTTTAAATGCACAGAAATCAAATTTAAGAAGTCGCCCATTTTAAGAAAGAAAACTTTGTTTCAATGAAGATCTGTTCTTCAAATCTTGTTTTCTTAACACCCAGAATACAAAGACATTTTATGGTTGGGCTTTCAACTGGAAACGACTGCATGCTTGGAGCATAACAGGCACGCGGAAAGCAGACAAGAGGAACATTAAACTGTGTTTACAGGATCCTTTAACACACATATGCTTCACAAAGTTGATGTCCAAAAAACTGCATTATAGAACACAAGATTGTTCATTTCTTTCGAGATCAGATTTTCGGTGTATTAAATGTCTAACGTCCAGTTACGACCTTTTGTGGCAGAGGCAGGGTACACGTGATTAAGGGAATGAAAACCGCCATAAATAATAGTGGTTTCATCATACCAGAGCTGACAGGGCGGCCCAGGATGAGAGACAAAAACTGTATCAAGGTCATCGACACAAGTCCTGTCACTAGTGTACTGATGTGTATAAATCCGCCAGTAAGTGCCAGTAAAATAGTGCAGCAGCATAAATCAGCTGAAGTTGGGGAATAAAATAGGGCAAGGGAGGTGGTTTGGGAAGTAAAATTCTTTTGCACTTATTTTTTCTATTTTATTAGCTAAAGATGGGAGATATTCCTCAAACTGCTCTTTCTTTTCTTCATGAATTGGACAGCGGAGGGAGGCGGCTACTTTGACTGGGATATGTGGGCGGTGGAACAAAATCCCCAATGTCAGAGTCTCCGTCATATGGAAGGTAGCGGCAATTACAAAAGAAATCATCTCCCGCCATTGCCTCAGCCTTACCAGGACTCTGTGTGTTATGTCTTATGTCCGGTCTATGTTCAATATAACATGTACCTCAGTAGATGGGAAACATTGATCTGTGAAAGTGCATGGATTAGAAATCGGTTGTCACCTGCACTACGGACTGGAGCAAAAGCACAAAGAAGAAGGGCCTAGACAAAATAAATAAACTAAACACACAAATAAACAACACACAAAGAACAGCTAAAACAGCAAAGAAAACAACTGAAATAGCCAACAAACAAGATAAATGAACAAACAAACAAAACAAAACAAGACAAAACAAATCAACCAATAAATGGGACAGCCTGTTGTTACTACTGGTTTTTCATTTTTTAAAAATTGTTTCTTGTTTGTTTGTTTGTTTGTTTTTTGCTTTTGTTGTTGTTGTTGTTTTGTTGTTGTTGTTGTTGTTCTTCTTCTTGTTTTTGATTTCATTGTTCCTTTTTCTCTTTGGCTTGAAGCGAACTGGTATAAACATTTAAATAATTTATTGTATTAATACAAGAGACATCACATATATACACACACACACACACACACACACACAACACACACAGAATCCACCGAATAGAGAGTCACAAAACGACGACAAGAAACGGCAAATATTATTTTGAAATACTTGACCCTTTTTTCCACCAACCATTCCCAGTCCAGTCACACAGACCAATCTAATCACAGATATGATTCACGCCATTAAAACATCTTTTCCACGAACATGTTCGATCACGATTTCAGATCACGACCCTGTGTTGAAATCACTGCCCTGTGTCAAATTTCGACAGTCAAAACATGGTTGTTGTTATTAAGACCATGTGCCGTTGCTCAGCAGGGATAATATAGCAATGTCATGCTAGTAGTAGATTTAAAGGTGTTATTTTCTACACCAGCGGTCAAATCAGTGACCATCAAATAAGGAACACTGCTACAAGCTCGTATGCTTATGTATGACAGTCGAAAGGAACCACTGCGGCTGAACGACAGAGAAAGGAATTAAACGGGTATAAATGCAGTTGCAGCTTTTACCTTGATAATCCTACTTTCTTTGGATTGAAAGGCTTAAGAAAAACAAACACAACCTTGATTTGGTTTGCTTGTTAAGAAATGTGTATTCTGCCTGTAATGTTATAATACATGTAATTTTTAAGACAGAAAGTAAAGCATGCCAATAAATAATAATAATAATAATAATAAAGGAGAAAAGCAGTTGTGCAGCCTTAGAGAATGCCATCGGATGGTGACAGCTGTCAAGTGAAGGAAAGGCTTCTGAACACAATTTTCTCAAAAACAGGTTCATGAAGTCTTTACATTCAAGAGAAAAAAAATACATAAAAAATCCGGGAATATTTGCTGAAGTGAAACAAGATTTCAAATGCATGGCAAGTTTCAAACTTGAATGATAAGCATTAAAGTCAAAAAGGAAAATAAGTTCACTGTGTGATTTGTTTGCCATTGATCCACACAATTCCGTACAGAGTAGACTCTCAGCCTTCGTGATTTATTATTTATTATTTGTCTCTCTGTGCACAAAGTCCACAAATTCAGAAAGACCTCATTCAAAACGTTAGGCATCAATAAATTGTACAGTTCATAATGTTGGCGCACCAGTTACAAAGCGCACTGGACATAAAGCGCATTCTACATAAGCGCGTGCATAATAACCGTGAAGATCACGCCTGATGTCAACTCCCGGATGTTGACGGCAAGGAGTAACTTGACAAGATAATCCAAACTGTTGGGGAAACTGACAGAGCGTATCTTGAATGAAGCTCGGACTTCCGTTATTGCAGATGTTCGTTAGTAACAATGTGTCAGATCTGTTATGTGTTGAATTTGATTTTTTTAATTAATTAGACTTTCTTATATCACTTAAGAAAAACTTCCATGTGGTTAATTTGTTTAGTTAAGCAGATAAACATATGAAGGAAATATGTGGGGGGTTTTTTTTGTGTGTGTGCGTACTTTTTCTTTTTTTTTTTTTTTTGCACATACACACATAAATACACACATATACACATTCTCTCTCTCTCTCTCTCTTATTTTCATGTTCACTCCTACTCTCACCGGCAGTTTTTCTGTCACCTCGTCGTACTATACGGTCATACAAGAAAGAGAGAGAGAGAGAGAAAATGGAAATAGAGTAGGTGAGAAAGAGAGAGAGACACAGAGAGGCAGAAAACCGGGAAAGATTCGTTTAATTTTATGAAGAAAAATCGACCGATCTGGGCAAACTAGAAACACACACACATACTCCCAGAAATGAAGAGAGAGAAGGAGACAAAACCAAAGGGACAGAGAGAGAGAGAGAAGACGGTGAAATAAAGGCAGAAATGGCAGTAGATGCACTTAACCGGAACGAAAAAGAACAAACTCTGAGAACGGCACTAACTAAATATCATTATCATATTATGTAACACCCACCCAATGCCAAATCAGTTTAAAGTTGGCAAAAGTCTGCCTACGCCACGTCGCTGTTGAATTATCCGGAGTGAGGACTTCCGTCAATCCTCACCCATTGCTGGCATGCTCAGCTGGCATGAAGTCACAAGACGACTTAACACTTCACAACCCATTACACAATATTACAAAAATGATACCGACTCAATAACAGTGAAAATAAATTCAATTTGGACTAATTTTAAAACGGAATGAACAACTTAAAATTTCAGACTTTTACTATTGATCATTATCACTCTTTCTGTGCATCCACCTTGCAATCGATAGAAATAATGGGAAAGAAAGAAGCGGCCGTTTGTTGCAGATATAAGAGCTAATGAAAAGCGTTACAGAAATTGATCTCGTCATTTGCGCCACGTTTATCAAACCGCAACAGTTTCTGTCAATTCTGCCTTGTTTAGACGCTGGGGGAGGGGGGTGGAGGAGTCTAATATGTGAGTAAGAACGCATATCTTGCTTAATATTTATATACATTTTGTCTCATCAACTAGGACTTGGATTTCCTGTGGATGACGAATAAAGCTTATCTTATCTTATCAAACAGATTCACTGTAAGATCAGTGACACTCAAGATTACTTCAGAGTGCTATCGTCATGTTCTTTCAACATATGCCCTGGGCCTTAGACGGTTAAACATCCACTTTCAATCAATTGTGCAAATATCCAACCCCACCCGCCTACAGGTATAGTCAATCGACCGCCATTTTGATAGTAAGGACAATTATACGAGCCATTTACTGAGTACACAGAGAGCACTGGGAGTAGAAATGTCACCAGTCTTTCAGTGAATAATGTCCTGTTGCAAATTTGGTATATAAGGTAATAAGAAATTTTAAGCAGAGAAGTGAATGTGGCTTTATGTTTATTTTTAATTCATCGTGAATGAATGATGTGCTGGGAACCAATAAAGTAAATGGTGGGAATAATACTGATATGGACGTCATAAATACGAAGGTTGTGTAACTGTGTTCTATCAGTTTCATAGAACTGTCTTAAAATTTAAGAAGGCTGTATATTATCTACGGGAAACTAATTTAAGACCTAAAAGAAATAAGTAGCAATCTGAACAACTCATTTGAAAATGACTTAACATTTGGGGAAAAAAAAAAGTGAATACTCGGGCTCAATGTTCGAATCCATTTGGTTCTTCGTCGGGGCAACAAAGAAAAAATATCTAATGTAAATAGCGTATTGCTATGTGTGACAGAGCATTGTAATTAAATGTTTCGCTCATTGGGTACATTATTACTATATCTAATTTGTTACTTTTTTTTTTAACTGTTACTTTCACTGCTCTTCGTTAGAACTCTATCACTGCTGTTATAGCTGCCACTATCACCAGTAGCACTGGGAAAGTAATAATATAGATCTAACTGATATATGAACAATGTTCCAGAAAAGAAAAAGAGAGCCGTCCAAAGAAAATGTAGAAGGAAATCGTGACCTCCTGCAACTTGCTGAATAATAATGTTTTTTTTTTCTTTGATATATCAGACCAAATTTGTTAGATATTTTTTAAAAAATTCAGAGATATTAGGCTCTTTATTATTCGCCAAAGTATGATATCAAACATAATATACCTCTGTGACTGTCAACTAAGATCAGTGACATAAGTAGCCCGTAAGTCTGTGCCTATGTTTTCCAAACTGTGTTAAAAAAAAACTAGCTAAATTTTAAAAATTACATTTATTTGTCTCTATTATCAGTAAATAGCCATTGTTTAGTGGGAACTGTTTTATACTGTGTGTCGAAAGCATTAATTCTGAGATTAAAAAAATTTTTTTTTTAAATAATTAAAAATGGAGTTCCGGTATTGTTCTTTACATCATCAAGTAGGAGACTGTTGCATGTTTCTTCGTGTAAGGCCCATCATCAGTTCATTGAGCAGGCCCTCAGCCTCCGCCTCCGATGTTTCCTTCTCCCTGTCTTGGCATAGAACAACAGTGTTTGAGTTCAGAGCCTACACAGGCCGGATTTTCCCCCTCACCATTCTCTTGTTATTCTTTCTATTTCTGCAACAATTGTCAATTAATGAGGGGTGACATTTAGTGCAAGATGGCAGCCAGGAGTGCTGACGTGGCGGCAAAAACAACACTTTGAACTCGGTCTGCAAAGTCGAATTCAGAGCAAAAACATGACTTTCAAACACCATTTTACATTACCTTTGAGTAAATGGCGACGTCATATGATTTCTTTACATTATACGTTTTTACCTGATTAAAACAGGAAGATAGCATTTTTTTATTTTGTTTTGTTTTGTTTTTCTCCATTCAAATCTTTGCATGATACCAGATATTACCCCCTTTTTTTCTCCTAGTAACTATGTCCTGCATTGTATAAGTCGAGCTATAGTACATGTAGGTAAATATTGATACATCCGTGAGCTCTTTGTTGATCTTAATGATAGTCTTCACACATGGCAATTCTGATTTCATTGACTCAAGTTAATGTGAGTAGATTACAATCTGTAGTTTGGCACAATCCTTGAACATATCAACTCATTAGAATCACACCATGCTCACCCTATAAATGACCAGAAACCCATTGTTTGTGGATTTGGAAACAAGAGTCACTGTTAAATGCATAATGGATTAGATGTTTACAATAATAATTATTCAACCTGACCACTAGAGCAGTCATTTGCCTTATGCAGAGAAAGGACTTGTGCAGAGAGGGCTCGAATTATTCTAACAAACATGACTGGGTTTAAAAAGAGAAGTCTGTATAAAAACTTCATTTCAGTACATCGATATAGAAACGCATCATAACACGGTGAGGAACTTGATCTAAAAAAAAAATTGTCGGAATCCTCGGGTACATGTCACAGATAGAGAATAACAGATTGTTTGTGGAGAATATAATTATAAAATATGATTTTTTTTTTTTTGTTCATTATTCGGTATGCACGAGCCTTGCCACGTGCTATTTCTCTGACCAATTAGTGCGAAAATGTCACCAGGCAGAGTTTTGTCTGCCACAGCAGCCATTAGATAATTGATTTTGATGTTAGAGAACTTGGAGTGCCATCATCTCATCATTATATCATACGATGTCTACAAACTCCAGGGGAGAAGGGAATTTTGTATATACGCATATACATAACTATGGAAATACTACATGTCTGGAGTTCCACAAACAGTTGTTTATGATAGCACAAGCAATACACATCGTCAGCTACTAATGCCTTTTCTACTCCTTCTTTGACTACTTTTATTGTAGCTTAAGTATTTTTGTTACAACTGCTACCTGAGGATCACCAGGTAGCAATTACTGCTGACAGTGTTACTTAAAAAAAATATTATACTGAGCTGAAAAACAGTTCAGCAATTAAATAAAAAAAGCTCCATACAAAGAAAAATCTAAAATCCCTGGCCCCCTGTTTGTAACATTTTAAATGATAATTTCTTTCACCTATCAGACAAAATACACGAGGTATATTCTAAATAATTTACAGACACCAAACCATTTATTATTCCCTTGATCGTGGACAATTCCACATGCCGTCAAATATTGTCGGCGACATAACACGATCGTAAGTCTAATAATTAACGCTTATAGGACATTACTTCAACTCTAAAGGATCCTTAATTATTTCACATCTGAGGTGCGCTTAATTATGGTTTTATGTCTCTGTTAGGTCACCAGGGAAGCCTATGTAAACCCATATTTGTACGTGCGTCATGTTTCTTTAAGCATATGGGGCAAAGAGGTGGGAGGCCAACCTGTCACCATTATGTCGTCATTTTGATGTCTGCAGACATAGGGAAGGAAAGGTTTTCTGTATTTGCGTTGGTCGTATGTATTGAAATAATTGCTGTTGTCCCCATACAATGACAAGGCTTTTAACTCCTTTCTACCAACTTTGAACAGTAGGAGATTGAAGTTCCAATGCGTACAAAACTTAGGTTTTCTCTAGAACAGTTATTTGTTGCCTTAATAAACACCTATAAATTACACATCTGATCAGCTTGGTACTTTCACATATTTTGGAAAAAGGAATGCAAAAAAAGAAGCGTAAGGAATTTAACTTTTTTCAAATAAAAAGTGACGATAAGTTCTTATGATTACAAAGGAGCGACATGTACTTAGTGTGTGACTTGGAGAAAAAAATGATTATAACTAGATATATATCTGACTGGGAGTGTGCCTTTGTTATGCTTTAGACTGTCTGATTTCCTAAAAGTCTAGGGCTTAAAGTCTACGCTAAAGAACTATCTTAGTCAAACAGATTTCTCACAATATACTAAATTGCCAAAGAAACACGCGAGCAATAGCGAATTGTTAACATAGCAATCTGTGATGGAGTAATAGAAGATGCAAACGATTGTGTTCGCTTGTACAACGGCGGCAGCAGGTCCACTTCAGAAATTCTCATTTCTTGGCTTAGGAAAATTATTGTAATTCACATTGATGTTCATTTTTTTATTTCACCGGGCATGGTTTCAAATTCAATTTTCAAACATCCTCTTCTTTTCCAAGTTTTCCTTGATATATGAGGAAAGATTGATTCCTACTAATCATTGAATGCATACATAGTATCTGCTCATAAAAGACTTCATGAACAATTGAGACAGTAGAATTCTCTGTTGTAAATAGACAGAATGATTAATCATCTAAAGGACATGAATACTGATAATAACGAATAAATGATATAATATACACCAAATAAATGAATAAATAAGCTTAATAAAGAAAGAAGGAAATTAAGGAAGAAGGAAAGAAAAAAAGAAAGAAAAAAAGAAAGAAAGAAAGAAAGAAGAAAGAAAAGAAAGAAAGAAAGAAAGAAGAGAGAGAAAGAAAGAAAGAAAGAAAGAAAGAAGAAAGAAAAGAAAGAAAGAAAGAAATTGGGGTTCCGGGTTTTTATTAAATATGAATTAGAATATTTCGATCAATAGCCTGAGAACGACAGCAACAGAGAATAGCGAATTATTGCACAGTACAGTTAGTTGGACTTACCAATACTTGACGTTCTTGTCAGTCTGAAAAAAAAAAATACGATAAAAAGGTATAAGTGAATGAAAGAATCAAAGTAACTTACAGCGTGAGAGAAAGTGCCAAGCTGTTTCATTATAAGGTGTCTGATGGTTTTAGCAACATGAGCACAGAGTGAGAGGTACGCTGAGATGTTAGGATGTCATACAGGTGATGTATTGATAGACACCTGTAGAGATTGTGTGGGAGAGGAGGAATGGGAGTAGGAGGGGGAGTGGGGGAGTGGGGGTGATAGGGATAGACTTGTGAGGGGTGGGGGCGTCGATACTCTACAGTTTACCTACTTGGGTGAGGAGACGCCCACATCAGCAGACGAAGAGTGTCAGTAAGCTTACATAATGCTCGAAGTACATTTTTCTTTTTTTTATTTTGGGTGCCGTATTTAGAAATTAGTCTTGTGCTGCCTTCTCCTTCGGCGTCTTCAAAAAAAAAAGACAGAAAGAAGAAAGAAAGAAGAAAAAGAAAGAAAGAAGAAAGAAAGAAAGAAAGAGAGAAAAAAAGAAAGAAAAGCCAAATATAGATAAATTTAACATTTATCTTCACTAATGCCAGAGCACTCGGAGTGTCATTAAAAATAAATAAATAAATAAATAAACTCCAAATATCTCAAAATCTGAATCTGATCACTTTGTTCCGTTGGCATTTCCTCTCTTGAAATACACTTCACTACTCACACATCCATTACCTCACGCATACACTCAATGCTCTGACAGTAAGGAACTGTTGAATTCGAATTGGGTAAATATCGCGCTGAAAGAGGTGAGGAGAACATAGGAACATTTTAAAACGTTTCAACAAGTATGAACAAATTTGTACTGGCTCACACATGCAATGTCGCGACCTTGAGAGCACGCGACCTTCCGTTCCCGGTGGGACCTCAGGCAAGTAGAGCACATTATGTAACTATATGGATACAATAGATTTTTTTACAGGCAGATACAGGTGTCTACGTATGCAGACTTTCTCATCGCACTCAGGCCGATACCTACCTCCCACCTGGATATATCCAACATGGTTTCTTGCAGTTCCAGTTCCACACATAGTCTAAGTAATTATATGAACATAGACGCAAATGTTGAGAAAACTGGAGATTTTGATTACATCCCCCATATTATTACATGGATGAAATTAAACTTTGTACGTATTCAGTTTGTATTTAAGTTTGTTTCTAGAACAGCGAGGGAATAGAAAGCACAAAGCTGGCCTTGTAAATGTGGCAGGATAACAAAATATACGTAAAAACCCATTGACCACCATAATGATATGCATTTCTTACCTCATAATATTATTTGATTTTCAGAACGTGACAAAGATCGTTAATTTTAAATCAGAAATAACTGCAAAAGAGTGCTCTCCATCCCCTCAACCCCCTCCCCCGCGGCTCCCCGTGTCTCCCTGAATCCCCCCCCCCCCACCCTCTCTCAGCACTGGCCCTGAAAGAATTGACCTGAAATGCTAAATAACAACAAAAATATACATATCATAATAATATGCTTGGGTCAGAAACAAATGAACAGTTGTATCAATGATTCGCATGTTTTAAACATTGGCTGTGACTTATGTAAAAACCCGTCGAGGTACAAAGGATTCCATCTTAATAAGTCAATGATTCAGGTCTGGTATTGACAGAAGGAAGCCAGATGGGTGGGAGGGGCAGGGGGTCAGAAAGTGGGAGCAGAGGGGATGGGGAGGAAAGAGGAAGGAAAGGGAGCGAATAATAACATTACAGCCACAATGGTCTTAACTCGAAATGTGTCCAGAATCAATGAGTGTAGTCTCAGTATTTCTACAAGTACATTATTTAATTCAGGTTCAAGACATGAGGGTGGAGACTTCCGGGTCATATAAAAGCTTAACATAATCTGGGAAGACTCTGTGTGCAGCCGTTTTATAATCAATTGAAATATTCTAGAAAGAAACGGGCGTTTCATGCATTAGTGCTCAGCTTACAAAAATCCATTTCCGCCACCAGCTTTACGTTTATCAAGCTGAGGCAATGTTTCTCGAGTCCGCCTTCTTCTAATACTATTCATACTTTTTGCCTTTGTGTATGTGAGTATGAGTGTTTCTTACATGTTATTACGTAATGTGTGTCCCCAACAGTGAATGGGACTGACTTTTGAGAACAAATAAAATTTATCGTATCTCATCTTGTCTTATCTTATATAAGTGAGAATTTTGTTTGTTTGTTTTTTTGTTTTCGAATGTAACTCCTATTGAAAGTATAATGTGCAAGTCTTTCAGCGGACCATATCTGCTTCTTGACACCTGCAGCGCTGAACAAGACCTGGGACGGGCGAATTGACGGATAGGGGAGGGCAGCGCGCGTTGTTCACTGAATGAGCGGGTCTGTGTGGGATAATAATGTCATTCTACCCTGAGATAGTCAACAAATTCCCCGCCACCGGATTCTCATTATTATGTATTTGATTTTCCGGCTTTATTCCTTCCCTGCCAAGATCATTGTTTATTTAGTAACGGGTTACTGTACACTGTAATGGTGATTTTCCAGTTAATCTTCCGGTTGGTGTATACGTTGTGTCAGTCCCACAGACTAACAAAACCACTGAACATGAAAATGATAGAGCATAAACAATAGTAATAACAATAACAATAATAATAAAGCATTGCTTATGGCATATAACATATATCAATGCAATAATTATGTGACAGGAGGTTTTTGTAAATATAATTATAATTATTATATTAGCCAAGTATTAATTACATTGGACAGTGTATTTATTTCATTTGCAGAGATATCCTTCACAAAATGTCTCCTTGGAGAGATGTCCTTGCAACCAGTAAGAACGTCCTCAACTATTTACTCACAATCGTCACAAAGTAAACAAATAAGTCAAGTTTGAACCTGGGTGTTCTACTTTTTAAAAATAGCGGATAGCAGCAAACACATGCTGATATAATTGTGGAGAAAGTACCAGAATCCCACCCCATTTTCGAAGCAATTTGCTCGTTTTTTTTTTTTTCGACGTGACAAAGAAGAAACATGTAAAGAAAGTACTGCAATTTAGAGCAAATTTGCAGTAATGTTGTTATGTTTCGTCTATTAATCAATGGAGAGATTGTAGTTTTCTGCAAAAGCAGTCAAAATAGTTTGTTTTTTTTTTTAATGAAAAGTTAAGATAGTAAAGAAAATAGTTCGTGATTGATTTCTCTGTACCTTATTCAAATAGTTCACTGAACTACACGTATGTTATTAGTTCTATTGTTTCTGGCATATCAGGACAAATTTGGTGATATTTTTCTGTCTCCTTGCTGTGACGGCTTACAGTAGTGGACATGGACGTGATAAAGTTTAATAAAAAAATATATAATCGATGTACATCCATGGTGGGACAATCATTGAGTTTACAGTGTTGTTTCCTGTTCGTTTTTACATTCGTTGTATACGTAATTTGATTGTGTGGAGAGGACGATCTCATGCTGTGAACTCTTATCTCCACCAATATGAAGTCTCTTATCTTCCATAACAGTTCAGTGAGACCAGTATAACGATAGCCACTTCCCAAGTGTGGCTGTCGAGGATGAGATTGTGACTGTGCAACAAATTCACTTTTTTTTAAAATAGAAAATATTATGTCTAAGACAGATTGGCAGTGAAGAGACGTGTCCAGTTGAGTTCAAAGTTTCATTTTGTCATAACAAATAGCTCGAAATCAAGATCTCTTAAGGGCATGGGCTAAAGTGAACAGAATGAGCACGGGCACACTCTTGTCCCTGCAGAAAGACGTGAGAACTTAGACACATACTAAACCTCTGGATGTCTTTAGCCTCTACAGTCCCCAATATCATCACCGGTGTGGTCTTGGCAAGTTAGTGATAGAACGCGTCTACTGAAGATATGAAAAAACCAAACAAATTTTGTTCAAGATATCGATTCTTTTAAAATCGTTTGTGTAATAAAAATGGGTATTTCCTGCTTAGAGAGTCAGCTTCATCAACAACATTTCTAAACAGTTCGATGGGGTCATCATTGGATGGCTCTGAAAGGAGAAAAAATCCTTGTTCGACATTAATTAAGATTCAGTAACTGCTAGAATTCAAACAATTAACGCACATGGTACTTGTTCCAGGTACTTTGTCCCCCTGACATCACATTAATTTGATCCAGATAGTGTTGAAGTCCAACACCTTCGGCCATGTCGACTTTTCCCTTGTCCAAAATATGGCTTTTATTCTTCACAAAACGTTTTTCTCCCACGCTCTTCCATTGTCTCTCACTCTGTCCTTCCGGAACCTCATCTGTCCTTTCCCTGACATTTTTGCTTTTGTGTCAGAAGAAGAGCCTGAGATGTCAATTTCACGGCCTGTTACCAGAAACTGAGGGACCAACGGAGAAAAATCAAACTCGAACATTGGCCAAAAAAGACCCAAGAAAAAAAGAAGGCCACCGCCCCCTCAAGGCCAACATGGAGTGTTCTGGTTTGGCATGAGAATACAGCAGCTGGGGTGAATTTTATTGTCTAGTTCTATGGTTATCTTGATGCAACCGGTCGTATTCTCTAATGAGATCAAACATCTTGAAGTCATTTTATCAATACAGGCTAAGATGATCTAAAACCGTAAAGGTGCATGGTTTTTGACACTTAGGATGGTTGCAATCAGTTAAATTGAATTTAATTGGTCGCCAAAATGCAGATTGAATATCACGACTTCGTATTTCATCTATTACTATTTTCTTTATTCCAGCCTTTTTCTTTGGTTTTCCTTTTTTTTTTTCCTTGTTCTTCTCTTTTGTTTGTTTGGGGTTTTTTTCCTTCTTCTTTTTTGTTTTTTTTTTATTATTATTAAAGATTAAGCATTATCTTAGAACAAGATTAGGTTGGAGCAGCTTTGAAACAACATAGAGAAAGACTACAAAACAAAGCGCGGATAGTAAACTTGAAAAAAAAAAGTTTTTAACCAACGCATATTCCCAACACTCATCTACAGGAGCCAAACATGGGACATCACCAAAGAAATTGCAAGAAACATTAGAACAGCCTAAGAAAATTAGAAGGAATAGATACTCAATATAACACAAAACAAAGTAATAATAAGAAGAAGAATAAAGTGCTCCGAAAACAGACTAAGAACGAAAAGGTCACTGACATTATTGAATACATTATAAGAACCAGAGCAAAATGGGAAGGAAAGACACAGTTGGATTCAGTAAAGTACAGATTGGATACCAAGAGATAGAACACGATCCAGGGGAAGACTAGCAATAAGACAGAGAGGTGATCTAGAACAGCACTTTGACACCGCCTGGGCCAAGAGCTGCGTCTAGCAGGGGATAAACATAGTCTCGGTACATGGTACAATTATTGTTTGGGCAATTTTGGAAAACACGTTTCATTAGATTGGAATGTGGTTAATGGCCTAGTGCATTAATTGGGTGAACAGAGAAGACAGACGAATACATGAAAAAAAGGACTTAGGATGACACAAAAAGAACCCGTTTTCAATAGGTTAGAAAGCTCACCGAGCAGGCCCAATCCACGGAAATGGGCCGAAAGGGTCAAAACGAATATTCAACCAAATGGTTGACGATTGCCCCGTAGCGAGGTTTAGCGCCTCCATGACTGAACCACTCGACGCCATCTTTGCAGCCCTCGCAGACCCGACCCGGCGCACGGTGTTCGAGATGCTGGCGGCGGAACCGGATGTGTCGCTTTGGAGCACGCAGGCCAGCTACAAGCGCAGCCGCTTTGGCGTCGATTGGCTCAACTGGCTCAAGTTTCGGTATGGGCACAGGCATTGGACGCTGACCATCGATCCCGATGAATTCCTGATTTATCCGTTCTGCGACACGCGACCGGTCACCGCCTTGTGCGATTGGTTGGACCAGGCCGGTATTCGGACGTTTGGGACCATGTTGGTCGATATGTATCCGAAGGGCGCGCCGGATCAGGCCCCCTACATGCCCGATCAAGACCCACTAGAAGTCGCGCCGTGGTTCGATGCCGGGAACTACATTGTCACGCGCAACAAAAAATACGGAAATCTCTGGATTCAGGGTGGCCCGCGTGCACGGGTGTACTTTCCCGATGAACCTGAACGTGCGCCGTCTCTCAACAAAATCCCATTGGTGCGGTGGGACCGCCGTTACATCCACGTAAGTTCGACGCACATCCTTCTGCCGCGCGGGTTGAACCAGGTCTATGATGAAGAGGGCGGCGAAAAGGCGTCCGGGTGCCTATTGCATACCAAGTTTATCAGCGGGTTTGCCGAAAAGGCTGCGGAAGAGGTGCAGCGCCGTCAGCATTTTGCACGTGGGCGTGAATATGACG